>WYDI02018649.1:0-28413 GCA_009867235.2 Psittacus erithacus
CCCACACCCCCCCCGGCGGCCAGGGGGGGGGGAGGGGGCGGGAGAGGGGGGGGGCTGTGAGGGGGGGTGGGGAACAAGCAGGCTACATGCTTTTCTAAATTACGACTAAGCTTAAACCACAACAATGTGTAAAGAAAATAATCATTTTGTAGGGATTTGTGGACTGGTCAAGGAAGTACAATCTCACATGCAAAAAAAGCCAGCAATCAGCAATTTTTCTTTGTCCTAGTCTCTGCTTCAAACTAGAATTAAGCTACAAACCTAAACTTCTGATGTCAAGTAAATGCTATAATAATACGCCTGTTGACTCTTTTGAGTTAACTAGGGGTGATTCCTGTTTGAATTCTGCCAGTTCAAAAATAAGTCTTTGGACCAAAAATTAAGAAAGTTTGACTGTAATAACTGATGGTGAAAGCTCACAGTTGGAACCGTGAGACCGAATCTTACATCTGTAGCTTAAATTGAGGAAAAAAAATAAAAATTTACCTGAATGGTTGAGAGAGTAAATTTAATTTGGAAAGTGGGTCATAATTTCTCAGTTACATACAAGTATGATTTTGTATTTTCAGGTTTAGGTTGTGATTTTTTTAATAAAAAAATTATGATTGAACAAATTTTTCCATGCAGATTTAATATTCAGTGATTTATTTTCCTTCTAAGAAGATCATACAAACCAGATAATTAAAAATACCCCAAAAAACAAAAAACAGACAAGCAACAAAAAACCTCAAAACCTAACAAAACAACGAGCCAGCAAATGAATATATAAGCTTAGGAAAAAAGGATTTGAAGCCTGTGTGTGTTCTGCAGAAATAAAATAATGCCATAACCTGCTGAGGTGGTAACTACTGTTTTAAGTACTGCTTAAGTATTAGTTTACTGTAGGGATATTTTAGTACAAAGATCAGATAATTCGGAGAACTCTTTCCTCTTGTATTTCTTACGCCACCATGCAGCAGGGTCACAGCAGTCTGTTCAATTCTTATAATGTAAACTCTGTGAATACAGCAAATGATCAGTAATGAACTGAAGAAATGAGAAAATTATCTGCAGAAATAGAAAAGTATTGACAAGGAAAATAATATTTGATGAAGTGACCAGGATTTGGTCACTTTATGATTAGACATGTCATGACTATATAATGGACTATAGAATCAGCTACAGGAGCTGGATTTTCTTGAGAAATGTCCTAGAGCTCCTGGGGTATACTTGACAGCTTTGTTCTAGTGAACACCTAAAGAACAGAAAGCAACAGTAATACATTGATGTGTCTTTATTTAGCTACAGTGAATACCGTGATACGGCTGAGTGAAATCTGATCCTGGTGTTTCAGCAGTGGACTGTAGAGAAGCACAGGGAGTCAGATGAAAACTTAAAAAAAAAAAATATAATTTAATATTCTGCCTTTGGCAGTTGTCACTAAAGAGATATTTCATAGTGAAATTCAAATAAATTCAAGGAATGATGAAAGTGTAAAATCCCAATGTTCTGTGATAATGGGTTTAATAAATCTTATGTATTTTAGCTTCAAAACATTAGCCATCCAGGCTAATACTCCCCAAATTTGAAAATAAATTCAATCAGGATTGCTTAATTTCACCTCATAATTGCAACTATCAGTATTTAATCTCTTCTTCTTCCTAGGTTTTTTCTTTGAATTGATACATTGTCCGTATCTACTGGAGACATTTTCAAGCCTAAGCAGTTTCTCCTAATGGTGTGCTGAGTCTAAGGTTTTTTTAGGAAGCTGAATAAGTTAGTTTGTTTGGATTTTTTATTTTTTAACACATTTTGAAGTTTCTTTACAGCAGTTTCATGTAGATGTCACTATGAGCCCTGATGATCAATGATTCTCTTCTCTCCTTTGAAGAAGACCTTGTGGGAATTTATCAGCAGCAATTCAGTAATAATCCATACAATCCTTCAGAGCAATCCTACCTTTGAAGTGTGCTTTTGCCTTCAAATTAACCAACACTTATAGGGACATAAAGTTTCCTTTCCATTTTAGATACCAGGCTACATATTCACATCATATAATGCGGTTAGCTCAAGCCTGTATTTGGTCTGGTCTCTCTTTCATTTAGGCTTTGAGCAAGGTTAACATTGCTCTGTTACAGAACTGAGCCATGAAGTTAGCAGTTGAATTACTTGCAGGAAAAGAAAAAGCAAACTTCTGGACATGACCACATTAGAAGTTACTAAATTAAATAGGACCACAGCCCTAAAACCATATGGCAAGGTACAGACCAGGTCTGCATGGCTGAAATCTCTCCTGTAGTGTGTCTTCATGTCCCAAGACTTTAAGCATGCTAGCAACTAAACACACCTACTGTTACAAGATAGTCCTTAAAAAAATGGCCATAAATCATGACCATGATTCATTTACTAGATGCAAGCCTCCAGGGTATCAAGCACAGAGTACTGCGCTAATAGGTAGTTACAGTATCCTTATCTCAGTAATTTTGTGTGTGAATTAGGTCTTGCTGTTGTGTTACCATAACGTGTTGTTTTAATCAGTAATCTCAGCATAGGTAGACTTTGGTCCCATACACTGTTTGCTTTGTTTTGGATTTTGATTGCTTTTGTTTCTTTTTGTGGTTTTTGCTTGTTTGGTTGGTTATTATTTGTTTAGAACACTTTTAAATAGGGGTTTAATGTTTAGGGTAATATTTAGAATAAGCTTATCAAATCTATGTGTCATAAGCCTGTTCAGATGCTCAAAAATTCTAAGATGTCATCTTCCTTAGACAGAAAAAAATATTGTAATAACAATGATCTTAACTTACTATGCATCAAAGTCAATGCTAACTGTGGAATCATTGAATCACAGAATGGTGCGTGTTGGAAAGGAGCTTAAGATAATCTAGTTCAAACCATCCTGCCATGGGCAGGGATGCCTCATACTAGACCATGTCACCCAAGGCTCTGTCCAACCTGTCCTTGAACACTGCCAGGGATGGAGCATTTACCACTTTTGACAACCTGTTTCAGTGCCTCACCACCCTCACAGTAAAGAGGTTCTTCCTTATATCTAACCTGAAGTTCCCCTGCTTAAGTCTGAACCCAACACTAACCCCAGAGGGACACCACTCATTACCCATCTCCAGTTGGACGTTGTTGACCAGCTGATTCAGCTTTTGACTGCATGGCATCAACTGCCTTACCCCTATCTATCAGTTCTGTAGCCCCATCATAGAAGGCCATCAAATTGGTCAGGCAGGATTTCCCCTTAGTGAAGCCATGCTGGCTGTCACCAAGCACCTCTATGTTTTTCATGTGCCTTAGCATGCCTTCCAGGAGAATGTGCTCGAAGATTTTGCCAGGCACAGAGGTGAGATTGACAGGTCTATAGTTCCCTGGGTCATCCATATTCCCCTTCTAGAAAATGGGGGTTATATTTACCTTTTCCAGTCATCGGGAACTCAACCTGACTGTCATGATTTTTCAAATATGAAGGACAGTGGCTTAGCAACTTCAATCACCATCTCCTTCAGGACCCATGGATGGATTTCTTCAGGTCCATGGACTTATGTATGTTATTGTATGACTTTATGTTTTTTTCACCTTGCATCTATAACACATGCTTTGTAGCATGTGTTGGGATGTTTCCACAAAAAAATGTATTTTTTAAAAAACTTTCATGCAAAACATATTTTTTCTTGTCATTCATTGTCCTCAGATGGTGTTGAATTTCCACCAAATTACATACATGGTTAGACTTGCTACTTAATCGTTCTGTTTAATATATAAGCCATGCAGAGATCCTGTTTTACAAATGGAAAAGATCTATTAACTATTAAAATTATAGTGGTTTTGAGCATTTTTTTAACTCTTACTGTGACAGATCCTAGTGTAGACCCATGTTAAAGCCCAGATTTAGTGGAGAATCAGCATATGATGCAGAGCATAACTGACATAATTTTCACTTTCTGAAGTAAGCCATATATATCAAGCTGAAATTAACTTAAAAAGTTTCCTGGAACAGAGAAACAAGTTCAACAATAGACAAAAATTTGACACTCATCATGTTCATTTTCATACTATTTAATATTTGCTTTTTGAATGTCATTCTGCAAGAATAGTAAAGTGTATCCATGTAACAGAAGGAATAACTTTAGCACTTTTAAAAAAGACCTGCCTCTTCCCTTCTCCCAAGCACCCCTGTTGCTAGCATGGATTAAAGCAGAGTAAAAAACCCTTTTGGAAGCTTTTTTTTTTGTTTTTTTGTTACTTATAACAAAAGCATGTAAACAAAAGCAATGAATCATGCCTGATGATTATTTGAAAGCTTACTTCTGGCCAGGAACATAACCAATACATGGTGAATTTATAAAGGAATAAATGCATGTTATCTAACTTTAGACACCTACAGTTCATATCTAGATTAAGGAAATTGTTTCCTTCTAGTAAAGGAACAAAAGAGGAAGTGAAGAAGGGGTCTTCTCCTGTAGAGTTGTTACAGGAAAGGATAAATTGCTCCCTAAGTTATCTTCCATTTTCTTCATAGGAATTCTGTATGACTAATCAAATCTAGATGCCTAATTTCTAAGGGATTGCAGTTACATAAAATGCTCCATTTCCAAACTGTCTATTTTAGGCCTTCATATCATATCTATCATCCAAAATGGACATCTCTATCATCTTATTTACAGTGTTATAACAATGAATCATTGAATCATGGAATCATAGAATGGTTTGGGTGGGAAGGGACCTTAAAGACCATATAGTTCCTGCCATGGGCAGGGACACCTTCCACTAGAGCAGGTTGCTTAAAGCCCCATCCAACCTGGCCTTGAACACTGCCAGGGATTGGGCATCCACTTCTCTGGGCAGCTTGTTCCAGTGTCTCACAACCCTCACAGTGAAGAATTTTTTACAAGTATCTAATCTAAACCTAATACCTTTCAGTTTACAGTTAAACAAATTCAGTGTTGAGATTCCTCATGATAGGCTTAAATACATAAATTTATATTTAAAAGCAAGCTCACTGTCACTGTAACTGTAAAATGAATGTTTGATTTTCAAACCTGGTGTTTCCACCTCATTTTTAATGCCAAAACATATGAAGACATTAATTCTAGACAATGTAAACAGAGCTAAACCAAGTACAACACCTCCACAATCTTCTTTGAAGGTCAGAATTACTTTTAAAATATACACATCACACTATTGTTCTGTATTGTGGCCTACAGCTATTTAAAGAAATATGAAATTTCTTGGTTTATATTATGGTCTCCAAATACCTAAGGACATACAAAAGCACTATGCTTTGTTGACATTCCCAGATAATTAAGGTTTTGCAAAACTAATTTTCCTCTATGGCCCTCTTAAAAAGAAGATTAAAAAAAAAAACTCAAGAAAAAGCTGAAAAAGCAAACAATAATTTCAAAAGCCTTAAAAATTGTTGTTAAAAAAAAAAAAATGCAGTGCTACACCAGGATCTTATTAAGTGAATGTATTATATATCACCCTGTGTACAAGATATGATTCAGCTAATGACAGATGCTGCACAATGTCTGTTAGTTTCCTGCACAAAGGTTTGCAGGATTTATTGGTATGTGGGCAAAGGATAGCTGAAAATCCTTATAAAATAAAACCTCCTGTTGTATTTGCTATCATGTCCTTCTTCATATATAATTTTTGTGAATATATCTTTGTAGATTTGAATGAATGCATATTGACAGCTAGTAGACATCATCATAAAGCAATTGGAGGCAAAAGAATGAATACCTTTATGGAAAGCTGACAATTATTCTAACAAACTGGACGCAATCACAAAACATGTTCATAACTGAAGGGATTCTTTGACTGAAAGCCTAACCCACAGATATAAAATATTTCCATTAGATTTATCAGAGTCTAGTGTGCACCATTAGCACCATTAGAACTTACTTACCCTCACCAGTATTATCTAGGACCTCCATCCACAGCTGCAATAGTGAAGGGGCACAGGATCCCAGGTCTTGCCTGAGCTATATGATACATAGTCCAGTTGCCAGTTCTCTCTAATGGTCTTCTGGTGTCCTGACTTGTGGACTGGTCTTCCTGGGCGAACCCTGGACCTACCTGTTTTCCTCACCTTGTCTGAAGATTACTAGACCATCAACGGGAACCAGATTTATTCGGATATCCTGTGACTGTGTCCCTTGATACTCCAGTCACTACCCTTTCCCTCTGTTGTGGTCCGCCTTAGCTACTGGCTTGTCTTTCCTTGTGGAGCTTTCCTTGTGTCCTGCTATGTCCCTCATCTGCCTTTTCCTCATGGTCATGTGTAAACATCATTCAACCTAGTCTAGAAGCTGGCCTCTCAATGCTCCTTGTACAGAAGTTATATCCAAA
The DNA here is from genome assembly GCA_009867235.2 of Psittacus erithacus. Classification (NCBI taxonomy): domain Eukaryota; kingdom Metazoa; phylum Chordata; class Aves; order Psittaciformes; family Psittacidae; genus Psittacus; species Psittacus erithacus. Next base: position 6,340 of record WYDI02018649.1, read on the forward strand.
CTTTTCATTATGAATTGTAGGCTTGTTTCTTCTCCTCATCTTCACCACCTGAAAACTCACACAATCTTCATGTTCACTTTCATTTTCACTCTCAAACTTTGAAGACTGGCCCTATGGCAAGCATTAGCATATACACAGTAAGAATACTTTATTTCTGTAGGGTTTTGTCCTGGGTTCAGCTGAAACAGTTATTTTTATCCTTAGTAGTTGGTGCAGTGCTTTTTTTTTCACTTGAACTTGAGAACAATGCTGATAACACCGATACTTTAGTCATTGCTAAGTAATAATCACTCCGATCAAGGACTTTTCAGTCTCTCATGTTCTGCCAGTGAAGAGGGACATAAGAACCAGTGAGGAAGCAGGGACAGGGCATCTGATCCAAACTAGCCAAAGGGATATTCCATACAACATGCCCAGGGTATAAACTGGCGGCAGTTACCCAAAAGGCCCAGATCACTGCTTGGGTCAGGCTGGGTATCAGTTGGACAGTGGTGAGCAATTGTATTATTGCCCCTTGTTATTTCCCTTATCATTATTATTACTGGTGATAGCAGCAGTGGTTTTGCATTATACCTTAGTTACTGGACTGTTCTTATCTCAAACTGTGGGAGTTACATTCTTTAGACTCTCCTCCCCATCCCTCTGGGAGCAGGGGGTGGGGGAGAAGAAGCAGAGGAGTGAGCAAGTGGCTGTGGGGTTCTGAGTTTCCGGCTGGGCTTAAACCACAATAGGTTTTAATGAAAACACTAGATTTACCATGGCTTGAATTTATCAGAGTTTAACAAAGTAAATGTAATTTTGCATTTTCCTTGACATAATCTATGAAATGATATAGCTGAGATAAATTACAAATATAACTTTAACATGATAATCTTTATACTGCCTACATATTAAATTCTTTGCAACTGAAAAATACAGCATTGATGTGGTTGTTTGCAAATAGAGTGCAAATGGAACTGTATAATCCATCCCTTTTAAAAACTAGTAATTGGCAGGGAACTCTTATGAATGCTGGAATATGTAGGTGTTAGCAAGTTCTAATATTTGCATTGAATTTTAGTACTGTGTGTGGTGATCTGATAAACATTTTGTAAACTGAAATCTTATGTTGAACTAAGTTAAGGGAATATGTTACTGTTTCATTACTCTAGCTCAGAGCTAATATTTTTCTCCAACAAATGTATGAGCAGCCTAAAGGTATTACCTCTTTTTTTTTTTTTTTTTTCCTTCTCACTGCTGGATATTCTTTTCAATAGGATTTAGAAAATAAAGTTTACCCTGGACCTTGTAAGGCTTCCACCGAGCAGTTCTTTGTGTTTCTTCAACCCATTTTCCTGGAACATTCAAGGCCAGGCTGGATGTGGAGCTGCGCATCCCGATCTAGTTCAGGATGTCCATACTCATTGCAGGGGAGATTGGACTAGACGAACTTTGAAGGTCCCTTCCAGCCCAAACTATTCTATGACTGAACGATAACCTAAAGTTGCTATTGTTACTAGTATGAAATTACTGCTGCAAGGATTCCTATTACACAGCAATTCATTCAGTGAATCCGAACCAAATTATTATGATATAAGATATATATTAATACAAAAAGTACTTAATGTTAAGACAATTTAACACAACTTTAGAGGATCTTAGGAAATTTGTTTTCTTCTGGTAGGCCAGTCTTTTTTAAATGTTTGATAACATAATCATTTTTCAGACCTTGGACATAAAGGAGAGAAATAAGTTCTTAATAATTCTGTGTAAGCCTATTGATAAAAATAGTTTTGCAGTCATCAAACAGATGTAAAACTTAGGAGCTAGAGCCAGTTTTGATGATAACTGAGTAAACAAGGTGAGCACCAATGCAGATCTGTCAATCAATAGTGGCATATCATCCAAACGTTATTTAATTTCTATTCCTGAGATTTTTCACCGTATATTATACAAATACAAGTTATAAGTACTGCTAGAATGAGAATATCAGTAAGTTCAACCTTACACATACTTTTTTATTTATTCAACTCAAATTTTAGTAGTATTTATGCCAATAGAAGTATTTACTAGTGCTTCTTATATCCTTGACCTGCTGTGGGAGAATGGTAGAGGCCATGCACACACAATCAACAGAAATCGCAAGAACAGAACAGAAACCAGTGATGCTGGGAGAATGGCACCCAAGGGGACACTAAACACAAGCCTGGAATTAGAAAAGTGATGGTTTCATAACAGCAGCTTGTGCTTGTAATTTTATTATTTTTTCCTGGCAACATTGTTAAAATACTAGCCTTGAAAAAAATCCAAGAAGATTTTGAATACTAACACATGCATACACAGAAAGAAATTTCCTCTCTTACTAAATTCGCACTCAAAAAAAGCTGGAATGATCATTTACCTATTTTACTTTTCTACCCTTTGTCTCCAAATTACTGTTCTATGGCTGGTAAAAAATAAAGGAAAACTAAAAGGTGGTGATGATGGCAATGATGATAATATCAACAACAATAACAAGAAACACACAAAGGAGAGAGAGAAAATTTATCAGTTTTGGTCAATAGGACAGCTTATTTACATACCCCTGCTTGGAGAAAGAGTTATTAGCTAGAGAGGTAAATATATGCTTGTCTTTTTTTTTTCTGATTTAATCATGTATGTAAAAATATATGGATATGAATGCACTTATAAAGAGAGGCGAAGGAGCAGAAAAACAGAGAAAAAGGAACACAGACTATGTTCCATGTACTTTTAGACTATATGTGCTAGAAAGTGACATCCATGTTAGTTTTTTCTTTTGTACAACACACAATGCATGATGATAGTTGTTTTCTAAATTATACTTTCACAATTTGGACCCAGCTTGGAACAGATGCTATACCCAAATAAACTGTAGAAATAGCAATGTAAATTTGAAAGTTTACTAGACAAGGTAATGAGGGAGACTGAGGACAAGTTTACTTCTGAGACCGAATATATACAGCTGTTTCTATCCAATAATAAATTCTAGTATTAAAAGCACTCTTTCTGTTCTTGGTAGAGATATAAAAAAACACATCTTTCCAAGCAGCAGTGCTGTAGGAGATTGAGGTTATGTTGGCATCTTTAGTTGAATCTAAATAGCTAACTGTATTGCTGGATTGTTTGTGGAACAGACCTAAATTTATTTTTCTGGCTATGCTATGTTATTTGTTTGATGACAAAGGAAGAGAACTTAATAGGTCAGAAGGAAACTTTTTCGGTATTTCCTACATAGTTTGAGAAAACCAATATATTCTAACCACATTTTCAAGATTTTCTATATATACAGCATGTTTCTTTAAATAACCTATTAATAATATGATTATTAGGATGAATCATTTCATTTTGTAAAACCTCCACATCTTTGGCATTCATAAGAAAAATTAATGTTTTATTTTGGAAGGGGTTTCAATGTCATATGAATGTAGACAGGAAAACAGTGGCAGGTTACTTGGTTAGTTCTGGCACCTCTGCTCTAAGATGCGTCCAAAATATTTGACTGTGCCAGCTGAGAAGAAGCACATTCTTAATCTTGGAAGACTGATTATTTTATTCTGTATGGTTCCTTTGTTCGTGTTTAGATGATATATATTTAATTAAAGGTTCTTCAAAGGAGATAATGCATCTTGTGTATAGACGCATTATTTGAAAGAAATCAACTCTGTTCAGCAGAAGCTATTAAAAGTGGTCAAGAACAGTTTTTTGCTGATAGTGCTCAATTACATTTTTCAGTTGGCATCAGTGGGTACTTGCACAGCTTCTCTTATTGCTTTTATCATCACCTGTAAATTACTACAAGAATCATCCATCCAGAGAGAACCAAAGATTTTGTCTCCGCTTGTCTTAAAAACAATATAGCTTTGATTTATTTTTTTTTAATATTTCCAAATCAAAAGGCTATTTTTGTCTTCCTCCATTTATGCCATATTTGTTTGGCTCAATATTTCTAAGGTCTGACCTAGTTAAAAGCAGCATATAAAAATCTGATAAAAAATCCAACATAAATCTGTAGAAATGAGTTTATATCCCCTTTGCTGTCCCAAACCACTGCTGTGATGTTAGAGTAACTTGTGGTCATCTCTTTATTATTGGTTGATGAGGTTTTCACCTTGAAAAGAACATCAAAAAAGATGGAATGGTAAATAGAATGAGGGGCACACAGAAGCATAAAGAACCCCAATGTCTTGATTTTGAGAGTCTAATTCTTGTTCCAATTGAAACTGAGAGTGCTGACACTTCTGACTAAAACGTGAGGAAGAAAAAAATTACCCGGTTTGATTTAAGGATGCTCAAACTTAAGAGGTACTTGCATTTTTTTTTAAGTGGTTGATAGAGGAACTGGAAAATATTGTATAAAAAATATTTCTAGTGAAGCCGATAAAAAGTTAGGTGCCGTATGATACTCCATTTGGAATAACCGAAAGAGTTTCACATTTTCAGGTCTTTTTTTAGCACACATATATATTATGTCCAAGATGTATTGCTTCTGATTTCACACTTTCATTAGACTTGAGTTTTCATAGTTGCATCCAGATACTTTTGATCATCAGAGGGTCTTCTCTGGTCTAGATAGTATAAATGCTGTCTCCTTTTGCTTTTTCAAAATATTTCTGTGACTATCTACATGGACCTTTGCCCATCTTTTCCCTTTCATCCTTCAATTCCTAATGACTTCCTGTTTCCACTTTTCTAGGACTTTTAACAGTGTTGTTTTATGTTTTGTACCTTATTCCATCTCTGTCATGCTGTCCTCCATAGAATATCAAGTACTAGCTCTAATCAACCTAACCAGACACTGTGCTAATCACAAGGATCTTCAAAATTATTTCTTTATTCACAGATGACTGTACAGGCTGTCTGCTGACCTCAAGGAGTCACTACATAAAATTCTCCTGAAGCATTTTTCACCTCTGAAATTCCCTCAAGCAACTTCCAATAAATCAGATTTAGGCAAGATTATGAGGATTTTGTCATTCATGGAGGGAGAGGGGAAGGGAGGTAAAACTACTTGTGAATTACTAAGGCGCTCAGACCAGGGGCAAGACCTGACAGATCCTGGTAAGGGCAAAACAACCCTTTTGTTTTATAGAACTGGATTACTTGTCTCTGTTGTACTGCGATGAGATTGTTAAAATTGCAATTACTCCAAGGGTAAATCTAAGTTCTATGTATGTGACATGCAGTAGCTCAAATCAAAATATTTCCTTAAACAATGAAGACCACCAAATGACCAAGTTTGAGAGAAGTAGGTATATTCGTGTTCTTCACTTTTACACGAATGATATAGATTGTGCTGAAGATTCTGTGACAAATACAGTTCACTGCTGCAGAAGCTGCAGGGGTTTTTTACTTCAGATAAAGCAGTCTAATTAAGCCATCTTGATAATGTTTGAAGCGTATAGATCATTTGCAATAATAATAACTTTCATCACTTTAAGAAGTACCCTGATTACAACAGGACTAGCAAAAAGCAAAATCTTGCTGGGAAAAAAGAGGAAACAATTTTACTTTCAAATATCATTTTTGAAAAGAATAATAATAATAAAAAATATCAAACAAAACAAGCCAGCAAAAAGAACCTGTCTGAACTGACAACATTAATAAAATAATCTTCTGCTCTGTAATGGGTGTTTCAGGACAGTCACTGAAAAGCATCAATACCTACTGGAGAGTCTCTCATGACACTGACGGTAGTGTCACTTGCATGAATAGGAAAGGAAGGAATATTTAGGTTCAGATCAGAACTTTCTTGAACTATAATGGGTTTGCTAACCCAAGGATTTTTGATAGATGCCTGATATTTCTGAGCATATCTCTGATAATCTTCAGTAGGCAGGGCATGCCCTAAATGTATCTTTTTTGTTCAGTGACATGCTACACAAAGTATAAAGACTGTTTCAACACAGGCCAAAGACTTCCACTAAAGTATTTAGGGAATAGATCTAAAATTAATGCTCTTTTTGGCTTCCTCAAATTTCTATTAGGAATCTTTTGTTTATTTATTTTTGTTTTTACTGCTATTACTACTTTGACAAATTATGTAAAGTTAAAATACTTAGTTAAGCGGGCAGAAAATAAAAGAAAAAACTGTTACAAAACTGTGCACATTTCTAATTAATTTTCTGAGAAAGTGAGCAAGGAGGTGAGTAGCTCCACTTATTTTGTGTGTCTAACCTGAATACAACCTATATATGTTTAACCTAAATCAACTGTTGCAATGAGTTATATTACAACTAAGCATGTTCATTGGACAGAGTAAATTATCTAAGTGGACAGGTCAGACACTTGTCTGGGGAAAAGCTTGAAACAGAAACACATCAGTAATATGGATTAGGGGGAAACAGGGAAATATTAAGGAAGTTATAGGCTCAGTGGTAAGAAACATGAAAGAAGTGATGACGATGAAAACATAAGTAGTGGGAGGAGACAGGAATGAGAATAAGGAAGTATGGAGTGAAAAAGAACTAAAGATGCTGTGGGAGAAGAGGCATGGGATCAGTGAACCACACATCACTGGCCCGGGAAGTGATAACAGCTAACAGCTGCAGGCTGGCATGCTCCTCCCAAAGCATGGCTCTCCCTATGCAGCCCAGTGGAGAACCTTAGTTTCCCCAGCTATCAACCTTCCCCTTGCAACCAGGCATAGCAAATCATTCTTGCATATACTTTGCTTTCCTCATCTGCATTATCACACACATGACCTCCAATCAACTGGGAAAAAAGCCTTATCCCCTTCACCAACACTCTCATTTTGTTAGATGGGACTGTTTTGGCAGAAATTGGTTCTTCTGCTGGTGATTCAGGCACAAGCAGATGCAGAAGATCTCATACCCATCCTCTAAGAAAAGATGCTCAAAGGTGTCTTTAAGCTTAACTACATTGTTGTCATGTTGGTGGGAAGTTCCTTTTCATGTGTGACAAAGAAGTAAAGGGACAGGGATCATGGCAGATGACTGAAAGCATATGTGGAAGCTGTCGATGGGAATATTTCATCTTTATTTAAGTTACATTTTATGCTGCTTTTTTTTTAAGAAGGAAATATAGAGAGGCCACAAATCATATAGTGTGATACTACATGTACTTAAAATACAGACTTGTGAGCATTTAAGAATTGATCCAAGACTAACTAATGAATTTCAACCTTAACCAATTAGTGTGACTTTTATAGAAGTTGGAGTAGATAAAGATTTTGTACTTTGCATGCCCACTAAGTGTCTATATACATCTGTCTTCAGATTTATGAAATGGAGACATATAGCTGTAACTCACTGGAAGTGTTTAATGCTTTAGGTTAAAATAAAAGGTGGTTGAATATACTGAAGAATTTATTAATGGGGTCTGGTTCTCTGAGGGTTTGTATCAGCAAGATCCACTGAGTGAACTGAAAAATATGTTCTGACATATAGCACAATTTTTTTCCTGGGATACACCTTCTAAGATATACTTTCAAAGCTTCCTGCAGCCTGACATACAAGATAACAATATTTAAAATGCCCAAGGCACTAGGAGGTTGTCAGTTTTCATTTAAATAAACTACCTCATCCTATCTTTTTCATTTAACAATAATAAATCATATTTGCTGTTAATACACTGTTAAAAGCACAGAAACACAGAATGGTTGAGGCTGGAAGGGACCACTGGGGGTCATCTAGTCCAATATTTCTTATATTAGCACAAAATGGAATAAAAGGTAGCCAAGGAACTTCCTCTTTAGCTTTAACATGTTAGGGTTCATCATAATAAAAATTTATATGAACTTCTTCTTGATCCTTTTTTTATGATGAAGTGAGGACATGAGGATGCATAACTGTCACTCATCTACCTTGTTTAAGGTAAAATCCATTTACCAGATTTGCCCTGGTAATTTTTCCTGGTTCAATTGTCCTTGTACTACATGAGGTACGGTACTTTGCTGTGTATGTTGGGAGATGGGGCACTGGACTATCACTGTTTTAATGATATCCAAAGTTATCATAATTCTGCGGTCCTGGGCCCACCTGTAAGTGGTTGTCTCTCCAAGATGGCTGCGTTTCTGGTGTGCATATTTGGCCAAACCCATCTGTTTTTTGTGATAAGGGTCTTCCACCACAACTTGGGAGATTTTTGCTTGTCTGTCTGCAACAGAATTATACCATCATTCTAGGGTGTTGGTTCCACAGTGGGCATCTATGTGAAACACTGTGACATGACCCTGTTGGACAAATGCCCAAATATCTCGCTACAGTTCCTTCCACCCAATACTTTTTTGGAATGAATTTTCCAGTCATGTTTGGCCCAAGTTGGAAGCCAGGAAGCAAAACCATTGACAACTTACCATAAATCCCTGAAAACATTACATTGCCCTAGTTTTTGTTTAATTGCCACATACATGAAATATAATTTGGCATACTGGCCACTTTTACCTTCATCCGTAGTGCCTTGGAACTTATACTGGAACAGATTATAGGCTACATCTTTCCAGAAACATTTCCCACTACTATATTTAGCAAACCTACCAGTAAACCAGGCATGTTTCCTTTCTTCTTCTGTCAATAGGTCTAGGGGTTTCCCCCATTTATGGGTGACTCTTGTTTGCTACCCAGGTGATCTATATTTGCTTCTTCACTTGCAGGGCCATTGGCAAATTTCTCATGAAGCACTGCCAAACCCCTAAACCCTACTTTATGTCTGTCTTGGATATACCAGTTCCACTTAATTATGCTAGCTTCCTGAGCATGTCCTATCCTATGCATCTTGAGTGAACTGTTTAACCGCTGCATTAGTCAGAATTTCAGGACTTAGTGCCACATCATGTCTGATTGTCATTTGTTCCGTTTCCACTAAGTCCCAGTAACACAAAAGCATAGAATCATATAATAGTTGGGGTTGGAAAGGACTTTAAGTTCATCTAGTTCCAGCCCCCATGTCATGGGCAGGGATGCCTCACATAAGACCACATCGCCCTAGGCTCTGTTCAACTTGGCCTTGAGCACTGCCAGGGATGAGGCATTAACTATTTCTTTGGGCAACCTGTTCCAGTGCCTCACAACCCTCACAGTAAAGAACTTCTTCCTTATATATGTATCTAACCTGAACTTCCCCTATTTAAGTTTAAACCCATTTCCCCTTGTCCTACCACTACAGTCCCTGATAACATTAATTGCTTCTCAAATGTTGTACACCTTTGTCCAGCTTCGGGTAATTTTCTGTTCCAAAATCCTGAGGGCAGTTTCTTCCCACCCTGCTTCTGCCAAAGACTCCAATTGGCATAGTTATCATTTACAGAGACATTCAATTCCACAATCATCACTGAATAAGTTCATTTTGGCAGAGTGCCAATTGTCATCTCTATTTTTATCTGTACTGCTTCAATTTGTTTGCCACCTAATCCTGTAATCAGAAGCTTTCACCCTTCAAATTATTTAGGATTACAATAAATTAAAGAGGCCTCCACTCCAATAACAATGAGGACCTTAACCATGTGACAAGATCTATTTTTCCAATAAATCTGAAGCTCTATGTGAGGACAATGGTCTGTTCTCACCCATCCTTGTGCTGGAGCTTGGCCCTCGTCTCAGTTCAGTTTTAATTCTTTCAATTGTTTTAACATTTTAACATCTGGCCATGGATAAAGATCAGAGTACTGATACCATCACTTTTTGTCCTCTGGAACCATCAACTTGCGAGCGGGGGGCCCTCCACTGGTAAGGGTACCACCCCACTGAGGTTCAAAGCAGGGAGCAGAAGGCTGAATTGCTTCATTTGTCATGTCATCAACTTTGGCTGAGCTTAAATTGTTAACCCTTTTCAAAGATTTATGCAATCCACTTTTCTTGTACAGTCTCCACATTTTGTTGGTGGGGATCCCATCAATCTTATCTTGGGCCATCCTATATTCCAGCAAGGAAGCAAACATTTCACTTTGAGAGAGTTGCTTCTCTTTCATGTCTCCCCTCCTGTTATCACTTCTCATGTTTTGTTTGGGTCCCCATTCTCTCAAATCTCCTCACTGCTTCTTCTGTGGTCTTTTCTATGAATTTTCTTATGGGGTTTCCTGTTTCATGTATCAATAAAGTTGTAACACTTTCATACTCATGTGGTGCAGTGTAATGATCATATTCCAAATTGGAGCTGATAGAGCAGCCTGCAGCAAGGAGTCTGCATCTCTGATAAAAAGAGCAGTCTGCATTCCCTCCTCCTTAACAAACTGCATACAATCCTGTAAAGTGTCAGAGGGCTGATCTGCACTGGGCCATTCCTCTTCCATGGGGTATTTTTTTTTGTTACAGCCTTAATAAATTAGTTTCCCTATTGGTGCCTCGGAAGGCATCCTGAACAAATGTGTCGGAGCCTACATTACAATTTTTTTCTGATCTTCTGAAGCCAGTCTTATTCCCGAAGTCCCTAAATCAGGCCAGTGAACGTTTCATCCTCCGATCTACTGTCTAAGTCAGTTGAATTCCACACATTCCAGTGCCATTTCTCAGAGTCCCAATTTATTCCTGCCTCCATAATCACTGCATGCATTTTTTTCCTGTTTACTCAACCCCTTTGCTTTCAATATTTATATTGGGCTACCCAAATAGCTGATTTTGTGCTACTGTTTGGTAAGTGTGAGATTTATCCATTAATAGTCAATTCTGGCACTGCAACACAACTGTTTTTCCTTGCAATTCACATACTTGCTTCTCCAAATCAGTCTTATCCTTATACACTTTTCTCACTGCTGATGCTGCTTTCAATATGCAGTCAGCAGAATCCACCCTCATCTCCCTAGAGCATTCACTCAAACCTTTTGTAAGCACTTCATTACAACAAGGGGTTCCACCTCCTTAAAACTGGAGTCCTGATTCTCACATAAACCATGACATGACCACTCAGCAGCCAAAGTACAAAAAGGTAATTATTCCCAGCCAGGAAATCCAGCTCTACATCTGTCTTAGCAACATTTTTCCTTATCTTAAAAATGCCATTTTTTTCGTATCCTGCCTACCATGTCAAATTGTTCTGCTGACAGGAAGGGTACACAACAAAACAACCGCACACTAGCTGTATAATATGCACAATTCACTGAAAAACACACTAAAGCAAACAAGCACACTAACACTAATTAGGTATATATCTATTGTAAATAAGTACAATGAAGCAAATCAGATATGTATATATAAGTAAAGTACAGAAGAAAATTAAGAATGCATCAAAACATTACTGCCTAGACAGAACAGAGATTAAGAAGAAATGCATCATCAGTTACCGCCAAATCATTGTCCAGGGCCACACTTCCAGCTGGGAAGCATCCGTGCAGCCAGTGCCAGAAGTCGCAGGTGCCTGAGAAAATTCCTGTGCAGTGCAACCACTCATAGGTGAGGCTTCTCCCTCAACCACAAGAGGGTTCCGCTTTTATACTCTTAGAAAAACAACTGACATTATGTCAGATCTGTAATTGTTTACTAGTGGGATTATCAGCTTTCTTACGATGTCACTGTTGTACACACTGAGAGTGTTGGCCAGATGCCCCAGTGTGGGCAAGTATGAAGGTCATAGAACACCTGCACGCCTATTTTCCTGCTTCTTTCCAACAGTCACGGTGAACATAAATATATATACTCTACAGAATGCACTTTTACAAAAACATGCTTTGTTATGTCTCTCAGTCATGAGGCTGAGAATCAGGTCTCAGCTAGGTACCTATCCACTACATACCTCTCAACAATAATATTACTCTGAGACATTTATCTTTGCTTTAGTTAATATTAGCAAAAACTAAGTCATGGGAAACTTCAACCCAGTATACTCCTGCAGTTGTAAGGACCTCCATTTGCATCTCAGTGTGCTGGTTTTGGCTGGAATACACTTTATTTTCTTCATAATAGCTGGTATAGGGTTATATTTTGGATTTGTGCCAACAGCAGCACACTCAACAATGTGCTTCATAAATAATAAGTGCAAACTTATCCTTAAGGATGCTTACCTTCAGGCAAAAGACAGGGATATCTTAGAGTTTCCTATCTGACATTTCGAGCTGTATTTGCTTTAGCACTGAAAGTTCTTCTACTCCTACCGCTATTATACAGCCACCTCTGCAGCGCTTAATCACCATAATCAGATGCGATTGGAAGACCTGTAAGGGTAGTTTTCTCTAACCATAACACTCCAAATATGCACATTTCCAACTAGTTTTCTGATTCTACTTCTTCCAAGAAGATATGCCAATTTTTAGCACTTTTCATTTCCAGCCTTCTTCTGTCATGTTTTTGTCTTAATACATTCACCCTTTGAAATAAGTTGCAAGAAGCACATTCACAGTCTCAGGAATAATAAGCAAACTTTTAGACTTGACAATAATTGCATTTTCTATGACAGGTTTAGATGTCTTCTGTATTCATACCTATCTCTAATAAACACTTCTAAGTAATTGCTACCAAAAATAAATCTTATTCTTTCTTTTATTCATCATATTCTTTTTGGCAAGCTAAAGTAGTATAAGTGCATTCGCATTATTTCTCAACTAAGCAAAGTGCATAGGAACAACAAAAACATAGAAGTGAAAGATTTTTTTCTGTCTTTGAAAAGGAGTTTTCAAAAAGTAATAGAGCACCTACCTCATAAATCAACATTATGAAACAATAAAGACTACTGCACATTTTGTTAAAATATGAAAGAATTACCACAACAAGCACAGATCAATAAATGTGGGAGAAATAGTGATAATCGTAAGTTTGCTGATGTTTATGCTGTAACAACTCAAAAAAAATCTGCAATTAAAATCAATAGTCAGTACAGAAGTCCTACTTTCTTTTTTTCTTCAGAGAACTTACCTAATTTCATTTGTGAGAATGTACTATCTGCTTTCACTGAATATGTTTTTTAGCTATTTACTTTATAGATTTTTCTCAGCATGACTCTTACCTAAACCCCAAAATATACTCTTAAAATAAAAACAGAGCTTTGCCTTGTTTCTCAGGAAGAAAAAGTGAGATATTTCCTCTAATGATGTTCCTCCCTTTGGAACTGCTTGTTGTTAAATGTACAGTGTCTTTTTATGAATTGGGCTACACAGTAGCACACATATGCACTCAGAAACATATAACTTTTTTTACTTTGTATGGACACTTCATATAGGAACATCTAATCAGACTGATGGAGTACTCTGCCAAGTGTTATTCAAGCCTTGTTGAAAATAGTTCTTTGAGAACACCCTTTTCCATTTTTGCAAGGGAGTGAGCTATTTATGTTGGTGTGAAAATGTCAGACATCCTGTCAAGGAATAGTCAAGAACAGGTTGACTATAAAAGCAGTACTAAAACTCACTCCTTACCCTTTTCGACTGTGTACCATATGGTGTACCTTCAAGGGATCTACAGTCTAGAAAGAAGGCTGAAGGAAATTGATAAGCCAACAGTAAAAAAGCAAACCCCCTCGATTCAATGGTGAGAATTAAGCACTTTTATTAAGTACAACTATAGCTATAAAAGGATATGACTCCTTGACGTGTAAACAGTTGCAGATACCTACATAAAATACTATGTTCCTGAGCTCCATTTGCTGCTTAAGCCCAGATTTCTAGCACCAGCTAAGATGCTTAGCTAGTCCTCCTAGCTTCCTTTCTGCCCATTTAGGAGGGCATATTTCTGAGTCTTGTCTATCTGCCAGTCTTGGGTAAATGTTCTGGAGACTGTAATGCGAATTGAAAGGTATAAGGTGCCTGCATCAAGGCAACTGAATTGAGCATCTATGTTATTTATAGCCATGTGACAAGAGGTAGTTAACCCCAAGAGCAGCTATTTCTCTTTGTTACAAAAAAAAGAGGCCGAGAATGACTAGTTCGTACACTCATCCTTACTGGAGATGATAAGTTCAGGTCACATAAATTCTTGACCAGGGCCTTCACAAGCAACTCAAAAAGGAGATAAACAGATCAATAACAAGTAAATTAAAAACATATTTAAAGAGCCACAATTATTTTTTCTTTAAATGTTCAGGTGCATTTAAGCAAAAGCAGAACTTCTCATGTTACTTATAAAATTATATGAGTATAATTGAAATTTTTATGAAAAGGAAATGCAAATTGAAACACAAATATGCATTTCTCTTTTACTGAAAAACAACAATCAGCTGTAGCCTTAAGGTAACACAATTTGTGATGACTACAAGTAGTAATCATTACTAAGTTTAATACTGTATTTTGGTAGTCTCTTGCTAACACAGAAAATCTCTTCTATTTTCTTCAAGCATACATTTATTAAATTTTTTTTTCTACATGCATATTTAGATAAATGGTGTGTCACATATAAACATACAGCAGAAAATTGTTTAGTTGCACTGTTTCTTAACAGAAGTCACTCTAAAACCTTTCAAGAAAAAAGTAGCTCTCCAGTTTTGATGGTAGAAAAATGGTGGCTACTGCAGAGAAGAATTTAGGAAGACTTTGAAGGAAAATCTTTGTGTCACAGTCTATTTATAATTTATATTCACAGATGGCAAGATAAGTGGTGTGACAAGTAGAAATAATCACTCTGTCATACTCACTAAACCTATTCTTCCAGATGTGATGTTCACAATCCATTTTTCAGCATTGTAAGAATGCAAAAGCATGGGGTTTTCTACTACTTACTCTTGAAAAGAAACTTTCAATCTGGTTCGCATTGCAGGTTCATCTTGCATTATGAACTGAACTTTTCTGCTTCTTCTTGTTATGCCAGTGCTTTATTATTCAAATAAAATCTTGGCTTTCAGCCTTACGTATATTGCTCTGTCTTAGATTGGTTCACCAGGGTCTGGCATTCACCAGCAGAAGAGCCCTCTCCCTCAGAATGGTGAACTCTGAACTTGTATATACTGCACTCAAAATATATTCTTCACTACTACTTGCAAGACAGACAAACTGAAAGTATGTTGTTTTGGTTTTTTTTTTCCATGATTTTCATTTCATACACAGACAGCAACTTTTTAAAAGCTCATTAATTTTTATTTTTGTGAGTGTAAAAAAACCTGATTATTTTTTTTCCTTTATTCCTGAAATCTCATCTTTTAACAGTACAATGCAACTGCTTCCAGTCATACACAGCTAGTGTAACAATAATAAAAAAAAAAATCCTATGATCCATTTGGTACACATTAGTCCTCCAAATAGCTGATAGAAACTGGAGTAGCTGTAATCCAATGTGATAGAACCTGGAGGGAACAAAAAAACTTCAAAACCACTAAGTCAAATGATTAGCAAAACACTCAGGTTTATTCTGTAATACTCAGATAATTGTGACATTATTTGCTTTTAGAAAAAGAACAATTTCTTTACATAAGTTGTAGGTATTTGGAAAGACAGAAAAATATCTGACTGGATTTATGGATCACTTTTTTACCTGATATTTCAGACTAAGCTATTAAAATATTCTTGTCTTTTTTCCTTCTCAAAATAGGCATTGAATAATTGGGGTTTGTTTTGTTTTGGTTTTTTTTACAGGATGCCTTCAAGTTGTGTGGTAGCCATAGAAGTACTACACTGACAAGTTGAAAAGATGAGTACACAATGTGAGTTATTGAGCTGTGACAATGACCTTTATTGCTGCAAACACTTGTGGAACACAACTTGTGCTGAGGTATTTCACAAGTATTTCTACTATCAGGAGCAGGCAAATTTAGGCAACACGATTATACATTCCTTGATCCTTGATGAAGAAAACATTGCTTCTCTCTGTATCTGCTACATCACCAAAAGATTTCAGAAAGCTTGGGATGGATACGCAAGGGTACACATTAAGTGGTGGAAGTATAAAATAGTAAGCATGAGAGTGCTGCAAGTACTGAAATATGCCAATGGTTTTAGATTTATACTAAGGATTTGCATTTTTATTAGCACCTGGTGAGCCAAACTGCACGAGTTTGGCAAATATACTGACTTTTGACGGACAGCCAGTAATTCAGGAAACAGAAGGCACCTGATGTAATGCTCAAATATTTATTTGTATTTTTGATCTTGTTTATTTTCTGGAACATGCTGCTGTTGTGTTTCCTACTGTAAAGGGATGAGGATCAAACAATGCTTTTAATATAACCAGAACCAATGTGTGACAGATGCTTCTTTGTGCCTAGCAGTATCTTTTGATGTAAAGGTTACAGAGAAGCTCTGCTTTGAATAACTGGCATTTTCTATTAAAAAGACAAATAGCATTAGTCACATTGTGCATAGTTGCCTAAAACTCAGTAAGCACTATAAAAACAGACCAGTTTAAGACTGTCTAAACATGTAGGTGATTAAACTTACTATGTGATCATCCTATATTCACAGAAGTGTCTATTGTAAGGAGACGTGCTTATGTCCCACCCTTTGCTTTACAGAAAGCAAAAGGTATGAAATATGTTGAGGAGGTGATGGTGAACTTTTATATAGAGCTGAATACCTAGATGACAAAACTATAAATCAGGAATCTTCCTGTCTTGCTGCCTCTGTTGTCTTTACTTTCAGAACATCTTGTTCAAATTCATCCAAGCAGCTTTTATCTTGAACAACAGGACCTCCTGTTTCTGAAATAAGATATGCAACTACTAACTGTGATTTTGAAATGGTAGTGATCAGTTTCATCTTCACCCACAAGTTCTTATATTCTTAAGGATCTCTGTACAGACAGCATCCTGAAAGCACTGAAACATTCAGTGTTTCTGACTGCTCCCTTATATCATCAATCCTGAGAAATGCATTGCCCGCAGACACAGTCATATGTCTTATATCTTCAGTGGGGGAAGTTAATGCCATAAAATAGGCAGGTGGGATTGTTCCTGAAATTCCATGTTTCTATGTTTATATCTATGTATTCCATGTCTAGACCATTCACACTCTGTCTCATGTCTACCACCCTGTGTGAGTAGATATTATTGTCTTCTGGGGTTCTTTGTCTTTAATATTTACATGTGGTGATTGACTGAGTTAAACAGACCATATTGTACTCTGTCAAATATTATTCATTAAGATGCATTTAAGTATTTTGCAGAAACAACAGAACTAACGTTTATTGTGAAACTTTGAATGTCATGGTACATGTTAGATAAACTTTTAAGATGTGTGACAAGTAATATATGTTACCTCAGTTACTCATAATTAAAAAAAAAATTACAATGTTTGAAAACTGCAGTGGCTCTAAATCCAGTCTTACTGCTAGTGGCTTCTACTCAGAGCTTTTCTAACTTGGCTTTATGCTTTTGTAATATCACCGAAATTCTTACTTGTTTCCTCATTAGTCATAAATAAAACTACCTTACCACTAGAGTTCATGAAACTTTTGCCATTTTTTTCTTTTCATGGGTCAAAACTAAGCCTGGGATAGAACTTTAACTCATCGGGTAAAGGGATTTCTTTGGGAAAACACAGGAGTAAAAACATTTGGGGATCTGAAACCTGTGAAATAGAAAAAACATTTTATGGTAAAAATGTGAGTGGATTCTAGATCTGCTGCTGTCTGTCTTAAACACACTTTGATAATACTGTGCATAAGATCAAAATGAACAAGTAAAAACCACAGAACAATGCATCCAAACATATTTAGAGCCAAGAAAAGTAAATTGTGAAATCATAAAAAGTATCGAGATTCAGACAAGACAGAGAAAAATAAAAGTTTTGCAATCATTTAGAGATTTAGTTTTGCATTTTGCCATAAATTACAAGTTTATCTGTATGTCTCTGAACCAGCTTCAGGATAAAAGCCATTGCTCTGTGAAAAGTGTGATTATGCCAGCAGCCTAGAATATTCTGCTTATACTGGCATTCAACTCCAGTTCAGACTTCTTTTTCCAAAATCCTAAGTGAATCTTTTGGGTCTTTCTGTTAACAACTTGCTTCTTAGGGGATTAGAAAATGCTTGTCTGTCACAGAAGTTTATCATGTGCTTTCCCAAACCACATGGATACTGACAGATACCATTTACTGATGAGAGACAAGTATTGATACCACAGTTGCTGTGGTGTAAACACTGAACATGAAACAGCATGATCCTCATCACAATAGGCATATTGAATTGCTTATTGCTAATGTGACTGTATTTCACAGAAAGCCCTTGATTTTCACTGTCAGATGCCTGTCATGACCTCTAAGGTTTACAAAAGCCATGCTTTCTTCTGACTTTGCAAACTGGGCTAGTGCTTGGATTTCTGCCACTTTGAGGACCTGCCAGCCAATGGAGCAGATGGACCTCACAAGAAACAGCTTCTTCCTTACCAAGATGGACGGTGATTGCATAAGATGGCAAGACTAATCAATTTGCTTGCATATCCCAGGTTATACCAGCACATGGAAAACTTTTGTAGAATCACATGAATATATGTGCAGTGAAGCAGTAACCAGTCAAGCATAATGAGCTGTAAAAGGAAGTGTGTGCCTTATAAAAAAACAGGAATAAGAGAAAGCTAGAACTCTCTAAAATTTTGCATTTAGATCATTTAACACAACTAAATATTCTAATGCTTTCTTTTACTATCCTGCCATTTACTTTCCTGGATTTCAAATACACACCTTTTTTGTCCCATATCTTGTCACTTTGGAGGTACTGGATTAATTCCGCACACCTCATTGCTATTGTCCCTTGCAGAGTTTTTTTCGCCATTTGATCCCTAGCCTCTGGCTTAACGTATCACTTCTTCAACAAAAAACCTACTACACTGTGGCAAGATGGGAAATTTCATAGTATCACAGATTAAGGCCAAAAGGAACCATTAGATCATCTGATCTGACCTCCTATATAGCAAAGGTTATATCATGGTGTTGTATGTGTCTTCTGTAGATACTAGATTGCTTACTTTTAAAATCTTAATTCTTTATGCCTCCATAATATGGTTTGGTTTGCTTGGTTTTCTTTTTAATAAGCTTTGGTGTATGTAGAATCTTCAAACAGGCAATTATTTTTCACTAATACTATTGATAAAATTGTAAGTATGGAATTGACAGCCTTTTTATTGTGCTCATTTATCTGTAGAGGTTTCAAAGATTCTGGTAATCTACACTATGACACCTAATGGACAAAATCCTAATCGATAGAATATATTCTTGGGTGTTAGTCAAAAAGGACATACTGAGAAATAAGTAAAAAGAAAAAAAGGAAGAATTCAGGAAGAATAAAGCAGATAATAGATTTTTTTCTTTCAGTCCACCCACACAGCATCTAAAGACAGCTGAGAAATCCATCTATAATATTAAATGCTTGTAAGCTTTTCTGATGAGTTTAAAAAACAACTCTGCACAGGAAGGATTTTTTTTTTTTAATATTACTGTCTTTTTAATGCTACGATAGCATTAGTCACATATTCAGTTCATTGAATTTACTTGAATGCATACTTATGGCGGAATGTATGATTTTGAAATCCTTCATTATCTGTTTTTGAGTTCTTTCTTGCAGCATATTAAGTGATAGCACACTGCAGGTTTCATACCCTCAGAGAGAAAAGTGATATTTTCTGTAAATTAGTATGTAGTCAGAAATATTTTCATGTTAACATTCTAACATATACAATTCAGATAACTTAAATGAACATAGTGTTGATGTATTATGAACTGAGAACAAATAAATCCAAACAGGCTTTTTTTTTAAATGGTCAAAATACAATATATTGAAAACTCTAGCCCAGAAAATAGATATTCTAGAATTGAATCAATATGAATGTTTACTATACGTGCACAAAGTGAAGATCCTAAACATGTTCATATAATAAAGACTATAAGAATATGTATTCTATAAACATGGAGGTCAACACATTTATTCTTGAAACAGGAATGACAGCTATCGTACGATGAAAATGGTACAATAAACTTTTTATGACACGGTGGGTTTTAGGAATACCACATATTCCTATATTTATGGAAATACTGTTTTGAAGCTATTTAATTCTCAGGTTTCTATCCTGTTCTGAACAAAAAAGGCACAGACTAATTTTTACGCCAATTGCAAAAGCTGCAAAATTCTTATACTGTGAATGGCAAAATACGCCTAGAAGTTACTGTGGTTTTGGTGTAATAATTGCTGGAATAGGTCATTATTTTCCTGTCTCTACCTGAGCAGTCATCAAAACCCACAATCACATATTCCCTAGAAAGCATTTCAGTTTGACTTTAGTATTCTGGCTTTCAAACGAAGGATTTTTAAATCAAGGATTCTAAGCCCATCAGTTGTATGTCTAGTGTAGTGCTTTATTAAATGAGGATTTGAGTAACTATGTTTTGACCTTTTCACTTCTGCAATTCTAAATATATTCAGGAATTTAAGGGAAATCACACATTTATTAGACACAACTTCCTCTTGTATTTCACATTTTAGTTCTTCATGGCTTAGCGTCTTATGTTTCATCCCTGGATAATTTGTCTTACCAAGCATTATAAGATAACAGCCATAATTTTAAAAGTGTAGCCCATATAAAAAGAATGGTATCCATTTTACTCAGAACTGACATCTGAGATAGTCTTGTGGAGTCAAAAAAGAAAACCGGTTTTAGGTTGGTTTTTGTGTATGCGTTTTTTTAGTATTTTCTTTTTTTTTTTTTTTATTTTTGGTTGGTTGAGAGATTATTCAGATGAGTCTTTGAATTGTTTGTTTTCCTCTGTTTATAAGAGGTACTAAAGGATTGCTAAACTGCTTACTGCTACTCATCTGAAATTAGCAGAATGTATTCATGTGCAATTGCTGTTCTTATTCAGGGATCTATCTCAAATACAAATTTAAGATTAGAATGTTAATGTACTCTTGCCTTTATATTTGACAGAAGTACTGGAATAACATCATATGTGGCTGCTAAGGTTCTGCTAATGCCAGTAATTCAAGACATAACTATGAGCTTGTTTTTCCTTCTGCCTGGATTCATTTGCAGCCATTTAGGACTAGCTCACAGGAACAGCACAGGACGGGTGATTCTTGATTCTGCAAGAATCTGTCAGAATTATACCAGTGATCAAGAATTAGGGGGGAAAAAAATACAAAGAAAAAGAATAAGTGTAAGGGAGCAAAAGCCATATTTCTTCAGGCTTGCATCGTCAGGTAACCATAACTGTGACCATACTTCTCAGATAAGCAAGTATGTTTGCAGAATTTAATGTAGAATTCCAAGGAGTTTTCATCTGTTGAACAGAAACACACATACATAGATGCTTTGATAACTTCCAATATGTGTTACCTTGTGATTAAGGAGATAAGAAAAGCTGTATCTAAACCAGAAACTGACTTGATACAACAGAACATATAACTCTTTTAAAAGTGACCGGGAGTAACTCTAAAGGATACATTAAAAAAACCCCAAAACATCAAGGTAGTACACAACAAAATAAACATCTGTTCCACTTTTTAAAATCTTCACAGATTTTTTTCTTTTATTTTTAAATCTATTCTAGTAGACATAAAAATTATTTTTATCTTTATTATTTTATCTTTTAAAAATCAACAGAAAACTGCATACTGATAAATTACTTGATGGACTCAACTCATTTTTTACTGGATAGGTACCTATAAGTGCGCATGAAAACAACAAGGGAAAAACAATGTCCTGGGTTCAGCAGTGGCAGAAATTTTTCTCCTTCTCAGTAGCTGATGCAGTGCTGTGTTTTTGACTTTTGGTCTGGGAACAGCACTGATAACACCGATGTTTTTAGCTGCTTCTTAGAATATTTAGACTGACCAAGGACTTTCTGAGTCTCATGCTCTGTCAAGGAGGAGGGGAAGCCAGGAGGAAGCAGAGACAGGGCACCTGACCCAAACTAGCCTAAGAGGTATTCCATATCACAGCACGTCATGCCCAGGACGTAAACTGGAAGTCACCTGGAAGGGTAAGATCACTGCTCGGTAGGTTGGGTATCAGGGGGTGGTGAGTGCAGGAATGGTCCCGGAGGAGCAGACGGAGCTGCTGGAGCAGGACGTGTTGAAACTTGTAGGCAGAAAACCTTGGTGAAGCAGTAACCGCAGGCCTTGGGACTTGCTGATAAAGAAATGAATAATGCTGAGAATGGAGTCAGACGGACTTGTTGATTAAAGAAGAATGCAGAGGATGGCTGAGGATGGTGCCATAAAGACTTGCTGATTGGGGAAGAATGCAGAGGATGGTGCCACACAGAGAAAGCTTATCAGCAGC
>WYDI02018650.1:0-31815 GCA_009867235.2 Psittacus erithacus
CATGAGGCTCAGAATGTTCTTGCTCAGTCTAAACATTCTAAGCAGTAGCTACAAACATCGGTGTTATCACCACTGTTTCCAGACCAAAAAAAAAAAAACACAGCACTGCACCAGCTACTAAGAAGGAGAAAAATGACTGCTACTGCTGAAGCCAGGACACTTCCACAGAGACTAGCCCTAGTTAGGGACAGGTGGAATGGATGTCGTGGAGCTCACATTGATTGTGGCTGTCATTTTTGCTATATCCTTTCATTAGTCTGTAAAAACACCAATAGCCAAACTATCATCTCTTGTGCTACCTGGTCTGGCAATTCAGTTTGAAACATCAGAGACCTGTTGGCATTTTTAAGGCTAATAATCCAGCAGTATGACAGGAGACGTTTGAAGTCAGATTGTTCGTATTAATTGCTTTACAAAACAACATGAGTCAAAATTGATTTTATAGTTTTTAAGTCAGATTGTTCATATTAATTGTTTTATAAACAACATGAATCAAAATTGATTTTATAGTGTTACAGACTGATTTATTCACCATCCAGTGTCTGTATCATACAGTTAACGGGTACTTTGAAAGTCTTTTCTGAGCCCTTCTTGTATCTGCTTGACTATGATAATGAATACTACATATAAATCAATACACCTAATTATAATTAAAGATTTCCAAAAATACCCTCTTGAAATTACTAAATTCATGTAAGTGAGAGGAGAAAGTGCAGCAATAAGAAAGAGTTAAACAAGTAGCAATATCAAATATAAACTGGAAAAAATAAGTTCACATCATTGTAGCTACTGTTCTGTAATAAATAGGGACAATAAAGGATTTCCTCTCAGAGTCTGGCAAAGCAGATGTTCTCCCCATTTATCTCAATTTTTGCACAATTTGCTTTTCAGAGAAGGACTTGGCCTGGAGATACAAGGCCTATTTTGGATCCCTGTTTAACACCCATCACACTCTCAGGTTTTCTTTCCATTAACTTGAAAGTTTGTCAGCACTGAATGACTTCTCTTTACTCAACACAGCAGAGCAGACAATACAGATTGACAGTGGACTAAAGATCTTTTTTTTCAGCCTTCCGTAACAACACCTCTGTCCAAGCCAATTAGATTTAAGAGATGATCTCTTCATTGTATCGAAAATGTTAAATAAAAAATTAGAATGTCTTGTTTCTCGTCTTTTTTCAGATTGCCGTAAATTAAGTGACTTTTATTGAGTTGTATCAGATTTGCAACACGATAATTATTAATAATAAGGGTATTATTGTAGCATTTGGCTATGTCCTAAATATCCCCTTTGTTTTCTGCATATACTAATTTTAAAATTCTATCTAATTTAAATATATAATTAACACCACAGAGCAATCAAGATTTCTTCACTATATGCTTCTCACAGGGTAATTTTCTCATACATATGTATTATGACCAAAAGACATGTTCTGAATACTGAGGGTAATTTTATAGCTCAATGTTCTTGTTTGCTATGTTAGGTCAACTTTTTTTTTATATTCAGCTTTTAATGGAACACCCTTTTTTAAAAAAAAAAAAAAAATAAGATGTTTCTTGCTTTGGTAAAGTTCACTTTCTCATCAAAATAACAAACAGCAAAATATCTCAATCTGGAAAAAACTATTAATACTTTACTGAAAATGAATGTGTTTTTTCCTTCTTTCTCTTCCCTACCTGCCATTAAATTACATTCACACATCTAGCACCACACTCCACTAAATCCCATAACAGAAAAATCATGATGCATCAGTGAAGACAGAACCTGAAAATGGCACAGGCAAACATAAGGCACCTAAATCATCTCCACAGATGAAACACAGCTGTAATTCAGAATTAAAGTATTTTTTCATTTGTAACTGGAATATGTCAGCTTTTGATTTTCAGCTTAAAAAAATATTTTCAGCTGAAATTTTTCCAGAAATTGCCACATTTTCCAGTCATCACTTTTATCAATGATTTACACACCAGCTGACAAGCATTTGAAACAGGTGAAGAATATGCATGAACTTGCAGTATTTCTGGGAGAGAAACTTCAATTCCATAGTGAGTTGTTGGTAACAAACATTATTACTACCACATCCATGATTCACCATGCACGGTCTACAACCAAACAGAACCATGTGTATAAAGGAGGACAATAACAGTTATCTTCACAGATGTGACTGATAAAAAAGAAATATGTTTTATAACAAACACTGAAAGAATATCTCCTATGCCACTGAAGTATGCTTAAACTTACTGAGAGTGACAATGTAAATTCTCTAGTAATTTTTCCAGTACTTTAATAAGCCTCAGTCTATTTTTTTATGATGTAGCAAGTACTCCTGTTCAGCAGTGACTTAGGTAGTGAGCCAGGCCTGATTTTCAGAACAGACCAGGCATTCCTTAGAAAATGAATCTATTTTCATAAAAACAAATTTGGGAAGGCTTTAGTGCAGACTTTTGCAGAGCTGAATGGCACTAGAAGCAGCAGCCCAAATTGCCTCTGACAGAGGAGGGGCTCTTTGTGAAGGACTTTCATGGCTTGTAGGAACCACCGCACACAAGTCCTTCATTTTGCAAAAGACCTGGTTCCTATAAATGTGGTTTGGAATTTCTCAGAGCAGAATCTGAAGGCGAGGTAAAGTAGTATTATGGAGTTTATAGATCCTGGCTCTAGCTGCCTAGCCTGTACGGTTTTTCTAGGCATACCTTGTAGCAAAATTGTATGCAAGGGAGCTTTGCTGAGAGATCCATGGACGCCAACACAATTTAAAGTAACAGAGTCAAGCGCGGAAGAACAAGTTATGGTTCATTTATGCATTAGGCTTTGTCACCTAGACAAGCCATTAGATGAGATATCTTCCCCCCACGGATCTAATCTTTATATTATCTAGAGAAGTGTTTTGTTGTCAGTAAAGGAGGGCAAAGCAGTGGGAAATGAAGGATGAGGTTTGTTTTGGGTTAAACCTGTGTAAGATCTCTGCCCATGACACCACCCGGAGATCCTAGGGAAACCCACCTCCTCCATCCTTCATTCCCCAAGAGCCACAAATTACAAAAACAACATTCAAATTATGTTTCCCTCCACCATTTATAAAAATCTAAATATTCAGAAAAGCCAATCAAAAAAACCCACATATGTAACAAAATGAACAAGACAGCCACTTTGCTGTTGTAAGTGGTACCTTCATTACTGACCTTTAGAAGACATAGGGAAGAAATGCAAGGAGGTGAAAATTAATAACCCTTCTTGCAGACAGCAGAGAGCTGTCTCAAGTTATGCGATCTAGGCATTTTTATCCACTCCTTCCATCTTTTAGAAAGACATAATTAATTTATAATCATTTTAACCCGTGAATGACACTTGTAGAGTAGGAGGACTAACAATCAACTTCCCATGCAAGGGTAAAAGTCTGAGGTGTAAAAGGTAGGGGGTAAAAGTCTGAGTGTTGCAGCATTCATGCGGACGCACTGAAAAAAGTAATTAATGAGACCTCCTACCCTGGTAATTTCAGTGGCACTAACAGTAACTACATGTAGGTGTGAGGGATACACACATTTCCTTAGCAGAGAGAATCAAAATTAAATAACAAATTAAACAGTCCCTTAAAATCCAATCTTCTTAAGGAACAGTTAACCTTAACACCATATATTAATAATATGTCTGTCTCTGGTCTAACTCACAGTATGTGGTGGTGTGTATACATATGCAAGCTATCTGGTATATAATTTTATCTTATATTTCAGATTGCAGTACAATTTGTGACATGATGTACACAGTTTCTGCTAGAACCACTGTAAATTACTAGAGTCAATGATAGACCTGCAACAAAAAAAAGAAATTACAACAAAACCAGAATGAAACAACAAAAGGAAGAGTGGATGTGTATGCATATTTGTATAATAATTCAAGGAACCATAGATGACGAGGTCTCTTGCTGAAAAATTATTTGAATAAAATGAGTCAAATTTAACAGGATGGTAAATATCAGACAGCATTTTCAATATCTAGAACACCCAGAAAACAGACCTAACTTATAAATCTCCCCAATTATCACACGTGCACTTACTCGTGTCTCGATAGACAACTCTGCATTGAGTTGGAACTGCCAGTCTGAATACTGGAAGAGCTTTACACTTAGCTGTCTATTTTATTGAGCCAGGCATTTTTCTGTGACCCTCCTGGGTTATTAAAGTAACATTAAAGTATTAGCAAATATCCTTAATATTCTTATTAATTGAGGGCATATTCACTGCAAGGCTTGTCTTCAATCAAGAAATGCAGTCTTGTCAGGCTAGGTGACCCTAAAGCTACCCTGTTGTCATAATTACCAGATAATCTGTGAACCAGTCTCACTTACTGCTTTAGGTCCTTGCAGTTGAACATTCCACACACACCCCACCCCCCGCCTTTTTATTCCCTCTACAGCCTGACCTTGCTTCCAGCATACCCAGGATGGTGAATACCAGTCGCTCCAAGAGAACAGCTTCAGATCAGGCTTTGCTCAATAGCAAATAAAAGGCAGCACCATTCCGCTAATTAAGGAAAGATGCTCTCCCTTTTACTCAGGCTGAAAAGTTTCCTTCATTTAACTGGAAAACCTTCTCACCTTGTGAAAGTAGCTCTACAGCCAGCCCTCTTTATGTCACTTTTTCCAAAGCAAGTCCTTCTTCCCTCTTACCAGCCTTATAGCAGTCAGCAACTACCACATCCCCCCATACTGGGTTTTTATGGGAAAGGGTCATCTCTCTCTCAAGCTGCTAAAGGGTCAACATTCTTGTTAGAAATGCACCACATGCAAGATAGTGCTCCCCAGATTAGAGAGCTAACTGCCTAAGAAATGGAAAGGGCCTGGCAGTCATAGGAGGACATCAGTAGGAGCAGGAGAATATGCACATTCTATGCTCCAGAAAAAAAGGAAAAAAAAAAAAAAAAAAAAAAGGAGGAGCATTTATAAGCATAGATCTTCATCTACTGCAAGAAAGGGACATAAATAGCCTGACAGAAAAACAGGCTCAAAGATAATAAATTCCATGCCACTGATTTAAAGTGGTAGAGAAATGAAGTAAGTGGTAATCAGTATGTTATCTCCAAGCTCAGGTACCCAAAAGCTCTCTTGGAAATAAAATGCCACGTTTGTCAAGAATTCAATGTATTTCTTGAGTAGCATAACAAATATGAGCCTGCCTTCCAAAGGTGGAAGTCCTCCTCTTTTGTGGGAGCAGCAGACACCCTCAGGGCCCTTAGTGATATGATACTGTACCACAGAGCTAAAAATAGGGAATTGTGTAAAACTAGATTTATAAGACACTGCTTTGTCTGCGTGCAGACAGCCCAATTTTAGATTTACATCTAATCTATGCTCCAACTGCATGAAAGTGTTCCCTCCCGAACACCTTCAGAGTCCAGTATAATATAGTTCTAGTTATACAAGAGCTGTCCCATTGCTATTCAGCTCGCAACAAAAAAAAAAAAAAAAAAAAGGCAGAAAAAAGGGAGACCTGCAAGAAAAAGCAGCAAATATCACCAGTACCAGCTTCTGATCCATTAGAACATGCAACCCTAGGCAGTTTAAAAAGAGGTATTAATTTTATCAGGACAAAACCAGAATATGTTTGCTTTGGTCTTGGCGGTTTTTACCAGCTTCTTTTCATGTAATCTCTTTTCATCGCAGCTGAACTTACATTCTATTTTAATTCTTCCCTTAAAGGATGTACATCGTGTTTCTGTTATGCCTCTGCTTATCAACCCACACAAAGTTTAGAAGACATGACAGTATGGTATGAGATAAAAGTTTCATTGGCCTGTATTTTGGATGACCACATTACTCATGAGCAGTGAACTCATGAATAAGTTATCAAAGTCACTACAAGAAGTGCCAATAAAACCATTTTATATGAGACTGATATATATTCTACATATGCAACTTATTTTACAGGAAGGAAAAAAAACTCTATACAAGACACATTTTAGAGAGTCTTAAAAATTTTTATGGGGGCCATTTCTTCTATCCTCCCAACTGTAAACCAGACTTTAATTAAAATAAGCCATGCTGTACTGTGCTCAGAGGTATAGAAAATCTAAGACATCTCTCATACTGCTGTAGCTTTTACTTTCTCAGAACTCATGACCTACTAGAGCTTGAAGAAAGTGCTGTCTCACTGGAAAATTATAGTTTTCCCTCCCTCAAAGGTGAAAAAATTCTGGGTACAATTCTAGATGGACATATGGTTAGAAATCTTTGTTTTATCAATAATCCAGGATCAAATATGGTCTATTCTGAACATTAACCATGACAGTTTTCTATGGCAGGGAAGATTTCAGAAAGGAAAGTTATGGTTAAACTGGCTTTATTCGAGAAATACCAGCTTTCTAAAGACACTTTAAAAAATCAAATCCCAAGAAGTTAATTCAGGAGAATGTCAATGAGAAAGCTTTCAATCCCGACTCAGTTTAATTTACACTACAACTATAGGACAACAGTGGGGGAAGAAGGGGAGAAGATGAGTGTGTACATACACACTTAAAAAAAATAATTACAAAAGAGTCTACTTTTAGTTAGACAAATTGTGACAGGGAGGATGTTTCATGACTCATTAATTTGTCCAGCATTTTTCTCAGTTAATTGCTTGCAGGTATTTTTTCCTCCCTAAAATGTCAGACAAAGGCTCAAATCCCCAGGAGCTGGTAGCTGGCATTGTTTTCAGGGAAGCTGCAGGCACAGAGGGTGCAATTCATTTGTCTAAATACAGGTTTGTCCAACTGAATGACTTATCTATATACTTTTATTCCTTCTTGAAAAAATTTAAAAAGAACTTGATCAGCACCCAAAAGTAAACAATTTGAACTCTGGAAGTGCTTTCTTTCCCAGGGCAACAGGGGCTCTCTCAATAGCTTTCCAACCACACTTAAGGCATTTGCAGGCAGGCAGAGGTGAATCCAACCCACAAAGTCTAAAGCTGGCTGTCAACTTCTCTACTAGTCTACTCTATACACAGCCACTTACACACATAGAGATTACACAAAGAGATTTTCCATTGTTGCCAAAATACCCACAAATGAAAGAGTGCAGGTGTAAGCACTGGCACTTGTTGCAGATTGTTAAATATGTGCCACCAGCGCAATTCTTCCTCAGGAAGTTAACAGGCACAATTTACTTAAGCCATCAGTACCTGTATTTTGCCTTTCTACCTTTCAAATCAGTGAGATGCTTAACTGGCCTCTTGTGCCCCTGCCCAGTGACTTTCAAGATATAATATACGCAGCCAATGGGGCAAAATAAAGAAACACCAAATACACGCTACACTCCTACTATTCTTCTGACTGTTGTATAGCGCAAAACTTCCATCTTCCTGCCAGAGAGCCTGGGGTCCTGCTGCGTAATGTGCTCCTCATAAACCAAGAAGGGGCAAGATGTGATAGGTAATAAATGAAGAGCATGATGTATCCAACAGCTAAGTAAATCAAAGACCTGTTGAAGCACTCTCTCTGAGCCCGCTGACAGTCAGACAGCTTGCCCAGGCAGCCGAGAAAATTAAGCCCTCGAAAAACTGGGCTGCTGGCTAAAGAGCTGGTAACATCCTCCCTTGATACAGAACAGGACATGTTCAGTTTGCAGCCCTGGACAGCAAGTACACACAAAGATGAGATGTTTTCAGTAGGACCCTACTCTGCTATGAAGAACTAGACTGGCTATAATTTGTGGCATACTGGCATGGATTGAACCCTACTAGTCAATCATTTTTATACAAACAACAACAAAAAAAAACCAAACACATCCCCCCCCCCCCCCACAAAAAAAAAAAACCAACCAACAACCAAAAAAAAAAAAAACCACCACCAAAAAACACAACAAACCCCTCCCCCAAAAAACCCAAAACCAAACAAAAACCCAAACAAAACTTCAAAAAGCAGATTCCAAATAAACCATATTGTGTGGCTTAAGAATATCTAGACATTGAAAATACTAGGCATTATCTTCTGTCCCCTATCGGTATTTGGAATAGTATCCTGCTCTCTCGGTCCTGAGCCCACTCACTGCAGTAACATAGAAAAAAAAGAAATTCAAGCAACCGCTCCCTCAGGGTAAGGATAAACTGCCTGGATTAGCGCACCAGGGGAGGCCAGGTACCACCATGCTCTAGTGGTCCCAGGTAGTAGATGCACAGCAGAGCTGACTGCACCAGGCAGGATGCAGGGCAGCTCTGAGGCTGCTGTAGTGCCTGCAGAGGCTCAGACTGGCCTCCAGCTGCCCCTAGGTCTGTGAATTTGCAAAGGTAATTTAATGAGATCATAGCCAGGCTGATCAGAACTTTTTCTTTCTGTCTAGTTTTAATAGCCTCTTCAATAGTCACAATAAAACACAGCTCACGCAGTAACTCAGGGTCTTACTGTAACAACACCCCCAAGCATTCTTGGATCACAAGCTTGAACATCACACCTTTTCATTATAATTCAAAAGGTGCAGTAATTGGCCTGGACATGTGATACATTCAAGTTCCTAAGCCTGAATCAGTGTTATTTAAATGGGGGAAGTGTGTGGAAGTAAGAAACTGAAAGAACACGCAGGATACTTTTGGGTACTGGCTTTGTATTGCAGCCCCACAAATCAGTATTTTCTGCTGCTGTTTGTGTTTCTATTCAGATGTGGAAGGGTAGCAAAGAGAGCTGTCCTATCTGCAGTGTAGTTTAAAAATGACCAGCCACATCTAACAGATCTGATGTAAACCTGAGCAGTAATCAAGACACTTAAGTAGGAAGCTCAGCACCAACTAATTTAGCCTGGGCTCAAAGTTCAAAGCTAAACTACTTTGTAGTCTGCACCCCAGTCATTTGCATTGCATTTCTCAGTCTTAAAACACGGTTTTCTGCTTTTTCCTTACAGCTTTACTTGCCCTGATCTGAAGTGGAGCCATCAAGACAGAAAACCAGTTGAAGAACAGAAAGAATGTGAACATTTTAGTTATGCCATTGTTATTTATACCACAGTGACCCAAAATAACTTCCGCATATAAATGTGCTGTAAACACTGACAGTATTTATGACCATTTTTCTGACTGACTCATGGATTTTAAAATAATTCTTCATAGCTCAAGCAGTTCCCTGAACTTTTCTAAAATCCAAGAAAGTCCTGCCTGTCAGCAGTAGCAGCTACTGCTTGGCTCATCAGGGCAAGATACTGAGGTACCAGAAGTTAAGCAACAAAAATAAAAGCTCTAGTAAGAAAGAATTATCTCCTTGCCATTAAGACAATATACTGAGAAGAACTCAGCCAGATTAACCTTGTGATCCTAGTCTGTGGTCAGTAGCAAGCAAAAGTAGTATTTTAGGAAAGACAGTAAGATAGTCATCCTTCAGAGATCTAAACTCTTGTCAAAGCATAGCAACTCAGGAAAACGTGAATCATCCTTATAGGAGACTGAAAAGGAGGCAGGTACTGAAAACACATTTTTTATATAAGATATAAGAAATATATAAAATATATTCCTCATGCAGGGCACAGTTTTAAACCACATGAGAGGTTTTTCCAGCCCCTGGGGCAGAGAATGCTGGCTGAGACAAGCAGGATAAGCACCAGCTCTGCCTGATATTTCTTGAGACAAGCAACTAGCTTCTGCTTGCTGCTGCTCTAAATTTGAAGCAGTTTATTGTTTCCTCTAAACCAAATGCAAATCTCCTCCTAGAAATACTTACCTAGGAATAGTTTGCTCATGCTGCCGCAAAGTGGTTCTTTTGTAACAAAGTATGTATACATACATGCAGTAGAAAGAAACCTTGATTAAATCAAGTGTTCGACTCACATCTAGAAATGCCATTGCGTTAATCCAGGTAAGGCACATATCTTCGATAGCTTGTGGAAACCATAGGACTGCTACATCCAAAGCTGCTGCATCCATTGATCTTCTGCTCCCAGCTCTGAACTATCAGCCATGCACTTAGGGCTCAGCCAGAGGCACTTCTCATAAACTTGGCACCAGGCTCGCACTCAAAACAGTGAATCCCAGCTTCCATATCTTAACCCGTATGTGCTCAAGCAGTCTGTGAAACAGATCACTGAGAACAGCTGTCCGCGAAACACTAGGAGAAGCAAGGCTGAGCACCGGAAAGAAAATAAAAATTCCCAGGGACTTCCTTCCCAGTAAAGATGTAAGTTACTGCTGGGTTTTCCAAAAACCAAAGATATCAGGCAAGCTCTTCTGGTCTCTCATAGAAACTGTTCCAAACTTCTAAAGAAGCGGTCATACCGTTTTATGGAGTGACACGAGTGGTGAACAGACTTTGAAGCCAAGTTTATTCAAGAGAAAAGGCAAGAAATCCCATGCCCCCAAGCCCCAACCTTTTGCCACTCAGAATATGGTTTCAAATCAAAATCATTTTCTAGCCCAGCATACTGTATCACATAATGCTTGAAAGATGTGCCTGAAACATCATACTAAAGAATATTTTTACTGAATTCCTTAGCAGAAATACCTCAGCTATCAAACACTGTATTGGCAAAATTAGTCACTCTTAAAAGCTGATATTTAAAGCATAACTATTGATCTTTAATGGCTTTACCAGAAGACAAAAAAGAAAGATAAAAGAAGTATAGAAAAATCTGAAATATGCCTTTGATTGAAGTACTGTGGGTTTTTTTACAGAATTGTGTTTCTATACATCTGAGCAAAATATAAAGTTAAAACATTGTTTAATATAGGCAGATGTTAACCTAGGACAACCTGGGGAAGTCAGTTAATGCCTTTGGTAACACAGCAGAGAAAAATGCCTCTTACAAACTCCAAAGGATGCAGTCCCTGCACAGAAGGGAATGCACTTATTGCAGCAGCTTTGGAAAACAGAACAGGTTGCAAACTCCATCCAGGAGCACCCTATGCTTGTAGAGGAGATTTAAGCTGACTCCTGAACCAACTGAAGCATAGCAGTTGGCAGGGCTGCAAGAGGTGCTTCTGCAGGCTGTCAGTCAGGAATTGTCAGCGGTACACTGGCAAAAAGCACTGGCTACAAGGTTGGCTACAAGTGGGGTGAGTGGCTGGATGAAGTCTGCTGTCACAAAGCAGTGGAGGGTGGCTGCAGCAAGGCTGCTTAATGTGGAGAGCTCAAGCAAGAACTCACACACAAGTCTTCCTGCAGGCCAAATGATACCAGTGGGGGTATACTCAGCTGGGCTAAGGTGGCAGAAACACAGGAAGTAGTGGATTGGTTAGAGTGAGAATGCAGTGTGCACAGCAGTGGGATTCTGCCAGGAGCAGAAGTTGAATGTAGTTAACAAGGTCCTTAGGCAGCCACAGCTGTGTGAAGAGACTCAGGCCAACGTATCTCAGGCCAGTGAAATCTGCCCACCTAATATGGACGGTAAGGTACATTTACTAGATTTTACTTCATTTCCTTCCTCTGCCACTTGGGAATGCTTTTTTTCTTCTTCTAACTCTTCAATTAAAGAATGTAACATACAGAAGTCCTCGGCTCTGGTGTCACTGGGTGTTGTTAGCTTAGTTCTGATGTTTCTGGTTAGTGCTAACTCGCAGCTGTGCTGACAATTTTCAACAGAAACCCACAGAAATGGAATCTCACCTGCTCAACAGCCAGTCACTTCTCAGCAAGATGACAGAAAATACTTCATCTATAATAAAATATGCATTTACAGAGCCAACATATATTATTTACTAAACACAGCGGTCAATATGCTAAGCATTCAGTGAGTACTCTTGACATCTGTGAAGACATTTGCTTGATAAATAGCAATGCTTTAAGTGTTCCTGCCATATGCTTTTTGCTACAGTTTTAAGCAGCAGACTGGGATGTTTTGCTCCTAATCAAAGTCTGGATATCTCTCCAACAGCTGAGAGACCACTGAGAGCCAAGGAGGCAAAAAGTCAGGCTGTTTAGCTTCTAGCAAGCTCCTTGAAAGCTCTTGTAATATCCCTTTTTGCCTTCAAGGAGAGCACTCACTGGGAAAGAGGTTGACTTTTCTGACCAGCTCAAATTACCAACTCTGTCACCAACCCTGCTGTGAGACCTTTTGTGAGCCTTTGCTCCCCCATGTCCTTTCTTACTCTTTACCAGATTTTCTTATTTAGAACCAAGTTCCTGAGGAGGCTGGTTTTTACCATGTGTTTTTGCAGCTCTTGGCATAGTCCATCTTTAATCTCAGATAATGTCATAACACAACTGTGACATTGCAGCTTTGGGAGCTGAAAGGCCGGACCAAGGCAAGGGGACATCTGCCAAAAACTCCCATCAGCAGCACTCCCAATCCCAGGGTTGGGGCTAGCTCTCAGCATGACTCCTTTCCCACACATAAGGAGCATGCTCTTTGCAGAAACAGCCCAAACACCTTCTTGGGAGGTGTTAGCATTTAACCAAAGAGCAGAAGAAGGGAAATGGCAGCCAGCTAAAGCCCTCTAAGCCTGCAGAGAGCCTGACAGACATGATCCCAGAGACAAGTCATTCCTTACAGCTTCTTTCTGTGGCTGCCCTCCTTAATTATCTCATTTATTACTTTGGAGGATTTGCTGCTAACCCATGCATCTTCTGCAATTACATGAATGTGGTTGTTTCTATGCTAATAGCTCTTTTCAAAATATTCGATACTGCTACGTGGTTGACAAAAAAAAATAAAATTAAAAATTACAGTGTGTTACATCCAAAATAGATGCAGAAAAGCCCAGTGGACCTAATTTGGCTTCATTGTACGCATTCAGATCAGATTGCCTTCATTTTGGAAGAAATTAGCCCAACACTGGGACTACTGAAGCCTCCCTCTGCCCATAAACAATCATGGCAAGAATGGAAAACCAGCACTGCATTTCTGTAATTGACAAAGCCACTAGGTCCGCATATTCCGCTTCTACGCAAAAGGCACAAAAAGAGATATCCCTATTTAAAGGAAAAATTAATGGCACCTTTACCCCTGCCACCAGGCCTGCGATTACTTTCAGAGCAGATCGCAATGATGTATGCAGTAGCCCTGCTCCTAGCCAGGGCCTTTGGGAGCACGTGACAAGAGATACCTGCAATGGTAGGCAGGGAGCTGTCATTAAGTGCAACAGGCTTTTTTCCTCTTCCTTCTCCTGCTCAGAACATCCCTTTCCTCTCACTCTTGTTTGATATAAAACTAGTAATAAGGTCTTATGTAAATAAAGTTAAACACTTTCTTTTTTTTTTTTTTTTTTTTTAATTAACAAGACTCTTAGAAGAACCGTTCACTCAAAGAGACTATCAGTATTACTTCAGTAATAGTTCAGGACATACAAACCAGCTTTCTTTAGTCACCCCTAACTCTGACAAGAATGTCAGTGCAAGATTGCTGTGCTTTTGAACAGCCCTTTCTGAGCAGAGGAAAAAAATTAACTAATTTCCATTACAAATGTTCTTTTTTTATTATTAGTAGGGTTTTTTAACTCTAAGCACAGCCTGAATAGTTTGTGCAATTCTTTAGAGAAAGTAGATACTTTAGTAATGCCTTTCATGTTGCAAAGGTGGCTACAGCAGGATACTGAATAACTTATTTCTAAGCTAACAAGGAACAGTTTATACCGCAAAAATGGTATACTAATTACAGTCGTTGCAGATTGTTCCTGTATACTCTGCAAAAAGCCAAAAACAGCATGGCAGGGACAAAATGCTTTCTACAACTCTCGTCCCTGTTTTCTTCATTCTCTGAAATAAGAACTAAGAAATCCGCACTTGGGCAATATTGTTTTTAGTTCACAATATAAATGACCCAGGGAGCATCTTCCCAGTGAGCACGAAATTTCTGGATTTAAAGAAAGGTGTCACCAGACACGTTTCAAACTTTTTGAACTTGCAAGTCTCTCAGACAGAAATGCAAAAGAGAACAAGCTATGGAAGTTTAATATCTGTTCTTGTTGCATTTCTCTTCAGCAATTCTTCCTCTGCCCCTAGGTTGCATTCATACATCTATCATCAAATATTTTCACCGTGTGATCAATGAGACAATGAATAAGGTGACTTATTCTGATTGCTTACCCTCCTGCTGTTTTTAACAAAAGCCGAGATACATAAAAGTGATCCGGAGTGCTAAATGCCCATATTCTTTTCAGCTTTCCATAACGTATAGGATCTAAGCCAGACATCATGAAAAAGCATATTACTCTGTCTTATATGCATGCTCTAAGATGTACTGCCTTGCAAAGATCATTGTATTTGTCATCCTCTGACTGCAGCTCATCTGTTAATGCCTGTGACCACTCATTGTACTGAAGCTCTGCCAGTGACTCCTACAAGGCTGTTGTATTATTCCTTTTAAGAGAATACCTTCATGCTGAGTGCTTTCTTAGAAGTTCTTAACTATAAAGATTCTATATTCTACTAATTTATGACTGAAATCCAAGAGGAAATGTATATAATTTAGAAAAGCACAAAAGCCCCTTCATTTTTAGCTGTTGTACAGTCCATGGTACTAACATCCTTGAAATTCACTGAGAATGCAGTGTACCTAATTCTCTGTGGTAGCAAATGTTCTCGTATCACTACATTAAACTTGCCGAAATGGTTCATGTTTTGATCATGTAATCATAAGAAAGAAATGAGTTGGGGACTCAGTTGGGGACCAAGTCAGGGAACTGCAAGATGAACAAGTAGCATGGCAGCCTCTTTTCCACTGTATTCTAGCTACAGAGTGCCTATGGAGCTGAAATGAACAACCTGAAGCCTGCTTTTTTTCCATGACTGCAAATTTCCCCATAACTTCTTTTAAATACTGTCCTTACTGCAACAACTATTACTTTTATGTTTCTCACAATAACTGAGAAAATCACTGATATTCCTTCCCTGTGTGAGAGATTTACAAGTGGGAAATACTGATTTCTTCACATTTTTATGCTTGGTATTACTGCTTGGCACGTTTCTTCTTTCATTTCTTATTCCCAACATACTGCACATTTCTAGTAGTGAAGCACTACTGAGCACTGTCATAGCTACGTGTAATCTTATAGTTAGCTCCAAGTAAAATTTTTGGCCATCTGGAAAGAGTGCACTTAGTTATGTATATTTACCATGGTGCTGAGTTGGCTTAAAGGATGAAATGGATGCGATTATAAACATCTTTTGTTGAGATTTGCAAAAAAAGCTAAAATAATTAACTTCTGACAAACATAGACTATAGAAGAGAGGGGGGGGAAAGTGCAATACACTTTGGACCCTAATAAAGTCCTGCTTTCACCTTCTAAAGCAAATGTCCTTACTGCCCTCTTCTCCTCATTACAATGATCTACAACAATGACCTACAACAAAAGTTAAACCACCTGGCTCTGCACCATGTATCTCCCATCCCCATGGTCTGCATGCTGGTCCTGGAGATGCCCAGGTGGCCTGGGTTAAAGGCAGTCCCCCAAGGCCTGGCTCCCCCTGATGCTTTGGCAAGTGAGCATAGCATAAACTGTGAGGAAAGCAGGCAATCTAGACATACTGCCATAGTCTCGGTGAGCAATGTACATATCACAAAGAATAACGCAGCCCAGGTCTCCTTGTCAAGAAGAAGGAAATACAGCTCACACTGAGTTTTAAAACCTTATGAAAATTAAACACAATCAGGAAATAACAGCCTGTTCAAACAAGAAATAAAGAAATAAGTCTTGTTTTACACCTCTGCACAGGCCACACTGTCTGCGCCTTGCTATACGCACAATAATGAGGAAAAAACCTGCTCCTCTGCTGCAAGTGTCCCCAGCACTACAATGTCTGAGAAATGCTCATCTATTAGCCAAGACATGAGTAACATCCTCTACAAGATGTAGCCTAAGAGGCCGAGAAGCTTCACTGCTTATACTACCTGCCAACATGATGCCTTGCTTTCCTAAAATGGATAGAGGAACATCATAGCTCCTTCTAGTGCAGAAAATATCAGCAGCCATTTGCTTCTATTAACTATGGAGCAAAGCAAGGAAGGGAGAGCATGCTTACAATTCTGAAGGCAAATATTTATTTATTTGCCTAGATCCTGAATGACCTCTGATCCCACCTCAGTCAATGTTGTAAGTACTGGGTCACACCCAATACAAACGGCTTCCTAGGTCAACTGGTGGGCTCTTCAGGTTTTTTTGCAATCATGACAAAATTCTGTCTACCCTGGGATGACGCTTTCTAGCTGCCATTCTCACAGAAATATTCCTGTTTATCCTTTAGGGCCTTTTTAAGTTCTTGAACCATGTCTGTGCTGAAGGCAGGCCATGCAAACGGACTCTGCTTTGCCCTGGCACACTTGCCCAGTCCTGAACTACCACCCCTGCACTGGTCAGTGCTGGAGTACCAGCTTACTGGGAACAGACTGGGAGCTTTGCCATTGCACCACGCCAGTTACTAGCATGCTCTTTTTCAAATTCAGCAGATGTAATCTTCCTTATTTTGCCTTGTACTTTCCTATAAATTGATTTTTCCCCCCTTCATTTTAGCAGTTCAAGCTGAGCTTTGGCTTCCCTAGCTTCTTGCTTCTTTTGAACCACACTGCTTCAATTATTACTACAGTCAGTGGTATTTTAGTGTTTATTTTTTACTGTATGCCTAGGTTTGCCATGCATCCTTTATGAGTACGTCTTCCAAGTAGTGTTTTTCCTGACTTCTAAAAGGCGCTCAGCCTTTTATTTGAAGAATCCTTGTATGCTAGCTTTAACCTTTGACTTTTCCTGGCTTTTCACATTTTTTAAAAATAGTTGAATAAACCTGTTACCATTTCTATGCTTTTATTTAGATTTGGTATATTTCTATACAGACCAGGTAGCTGCTGTTATGTTTTCCTTAACTTTTCCTTACTTCAGGCACCTCCTGCACAACCATCCTATAAGCATTTATCTTCATCTTCATTTTTATTAGCTCTAGGAGCTTCCACTTAGAGTTCAAAGAACTGTTTAAAACTTTTCCTTATCTCCTCAGCCTTCTCCATAACTTTTAAGGCTGGTGAAGGATTTACAAGTGAAAACTTACACAGACTCCACAACAGCAAGGAGGGAGGTAGGGAGGAAGGGCTGGAGGAAAGATATAGCACTCCCTGTTGACCTGAGCAGGAGGTTCACCAAAGCACCGTCATCTCTCCAGACACTGCAGTTCTGCCCATTCTCAACTAGGGATGGCTGAGATACAAATAAGGTAGCACATGACCTATCTTTAATAATAAGAAAAAACCACAAATCCATTCTACCCCTCTATGACAGCAGTACCATGACAGTGACCAAAAAGAGTCTCTCATACATCACACCAATACTGCTATAGCACAGTTCAAGCTCTTTTCACAGTGTTGAAAGCAATGTCCTGTGCATAGTTTCAAAAGTAGGTGCCTAAATTTCCTGTTTAGACAGTTGAGGTACGTGGGTAACTCAGAGACTATTCAGGGCACCACAGTTCAATGTCAACAAAATATACCCACATATTTTTTTGATCCCATCTAAAGCCATCATATCAGTGTCTTCTCTCTAAAAAGCTTTCACGAAAATGCTCTTGACTCACATATGACATGTAACTGGAAGGCAAAAGTAGAATATCTCTCTTTTTTCTAATACAACCGGCTCTACCAGGGATAAATTCAGAAATACCAGGGAAATTTATCAGGGAAATCAGATAATGTCCTTTATAAAAACAAAAATTTCCCAGATCCAATACTTAGTGTTATAATTTATTTATTAATTTAGAATTCTCTCATATTATTCCATGGAATAATGAGCAATTCCTCCTTTACAATAAAATTATGAGATATGACAGACAACCCCATGTAAGATACAAGAAGGACAAGAGGAAGAGACTGGGACCATAGCATGAAAACTCGCAAGCTGCTTCGTGCTTCTTGCACTGCTCAGCACCATCCTCTCCGCAGTTTATTTTACACCTGCACCTGTGCAAAGGGTTTATTCAAATTCTGTGCTGGTTCTAAGTTTTGGATTGACAACTCTCAAAGTTAAAGTAATTTATTTATCTAGAGAGCAGGCCTTGCTGCACTACTGAAAACGTTTAGTTCCTACCTGGACTTATCCTGTAATAGGGAAGAAAGGACAACCCCCAGAATCATTTGTTATTCATAACTCTCTAATTAGACTCCAGCCGAAAAACCCAGTCTGCATCAGGTGAGACAATGGCTCTTGTTACGAGAAGACCTATGCAAGACCGGGGGTTCATTTCACATGGCACTCGTCTGGCAGTTACAATGGCAGTAGGGACTGAATTCATACTGAAGATCCTTGAAGTTAATTCAGTTCTGGGGTCTTTTAAGGAAGAAAGAGGAAAAAGCTAAAACCAGAAAAGCCTGAAATTAAATTTCTAAATATATGTGGGGGCTGTGCAGAGAATGATAACTTCCAGAGAGCTGGGGAATTTCAGCATCTCACTTTTAGTTTGGAAATGTTGGAAACCTCCAATGGTCCAGGAGTCCAGAGCCCCTGAAATGCTGTTTTTCAGAGCTCTGTCTCCCCCTCAAACCACTAATGGAGTGAGAGGATCCAGAGAGACAGGTGACTGGGAAGTCTGGGACCAGATGCCTCTCAATTATCTTGGGGTCTCTTACAGCAAAGCAAATTGGCAAGAGGCCAGAGAGGATTCTGTCAGCCTCTGATCAGTCAAAATAGCTTCTCCGGGACAATTATACCACAATGAATCTGCACATATTGACATATTCCTGTTACACTGGGGGATTTTGGACCAGGTCTAATGACACTCAGGCATGCGAAGCACTGATCTACTGTCACTGACATCTGTAGGAGGTGTTACCTCTGAAATGCTTCTTCAAAAAGGAAAACATCAAGGAAATGTTTCCAGTCCCTGCATAGACATTCAGAAACTTTCCTTCAAGTCACAATATTTCTGACTGGTTTAGTTTTCTGTTCACCAAAAGTATCCCTTTGGACAGAGAGACAAATTTTGACCACAAAGGAAAGATCCTGAATCCTTTATCACTAATTATCTTAAGACGTCAGAGCTAAAGGACCTCTGGAGCATCTCAACTGGAGTCTCATCTTTCTGTGCCTCAGAAAGACCACTTTGAAGCAATGCCTTGCTGCCATTCCATTTTATTTGACAATTGCTGACCATCAGTGCCAAGACCACCTTTGAAACTCTACGTAGTTCTTGAAAAAACCTCTGGCAGGACTATCAAATGCAAAGTATGAAAGCTTTCCCAGTAAGCGCTGCCATTTGTCACTGTTCTTTTGATATTCAGCTCATCACCCAAAACAGAAAGCATTTTTCTTGCTGTTTCAAAAAGAAGTTGCAAGTGCAAGTGTAAGCGTGAGGCTTATCTGGGTTAATCGGGACAAGAAAAGCAGGAATAACTGAGATATAGACAGCTGAAACATGTTTATTTTTCTTGTCCAAAGGGTAAGTGCAAGGCTCAGTGACCTCCTAAGGCAGCATGGGGACAGGGAAAAGAAACACTGAGCTCAGACTCTGCCTTCAAGTACAGCTGAGGCACCTGTAATGAGCTTGGTCTGATTTGCCTCAACTCCCAGGCTAAAAGCATGACAGAACTGGCAAAAGCCAGTGGTGGGCCCTTGACTCCTGCATGCTGAAGGGGAGCACTCTGGTTAGTGTTGCACTTAATTTACCACTATCTGCCATAATTCCAGGACCTCTTTTTGAAGAGTCAGGCAAAAGCAGGTTAATAAGGGCTCCAAGCACTTTCTCTGGATTTATGGTAAGATGTTTCACCCTCGTGAAAGCCACTATAAAGTCACTCTTTAATATACATCACCTTTGTTCTTCTTCTTTCAGAAATTAGCATGCATCAAGTGACTAAGTATTAGAGAAAATTGACCCTTGAGTCATTTAG
This sequence comes from Psittacus erithacus, assembly GCA_009867235.2. NCBI lineage: Eukaryota > Metazoa > Chordata > Aves > Psittaciformes > Psittacidae > Psittacus > Psittacus erithacus. Next base: position 19,755 of record WYDI02018650.1, read on the forward strand.
CTGAGGATTTGCCAAAGCCCAGAGGTATTTATTATTCTTATAAGCAATGAGGCATATGGTTGACTTTTCCAAAAGCTATTTCAGAAAGAAAAGTAAACGACCATTTATTGAAATGGAAACAAGAGATATTTGAGAGCCTTTAGTCCAAATGCGGGCAGGAAGATTTCATCATAAGGCTATTAAAAATGCACAAAATGTGGAGAATTGCTCTATGTTTACTTCAGGATTAACACTTGAGAAACCACATTCTGTGGCTCCTCAAAGGGTGATACTGCTCTACCCATACTGCACAGGGGACACAGTCAGTGTCAACAGAGGGGCAAGTTTTTACCAAGTAGCTTTCATACCTGTGCTCCAAAAGTTAAATGGAGATGCTCTAGCAAAACTAGGGGAGGGTACTTTATTTAAGAGGTAGCCAAGGTCTAACAAGAAAGCCTGAAGAAATTTCAGTTTGAGTGGAGTCAAGTTTGCAACTCAGAATTTGAATCTGCAGGAGGCTGGATTAAACAGGAGTTCCAAATTTCCTCCTTTTTTGGCTTACCAGAGTTTAAATGCTGCCCATAAAGTGCTAAAATAGTGCTTCAGCAACAGCACAAAGCTGTCAGCAGAAACAAAAAAATTCTCTTTGATGGAAATTTACCCAAAGCCAAACATCATTTGTAACCAAATAGCAAACAACTAGCAAAAGAAAGATAAAAGATGTCTTATCCTCAGCCTCAAACCAGAGCAATGGCTCTGTATGAAAACCTCCTATTCTTTTTAAAGCTTCTGTGCACAAGAATGAGTATAAAACCCAAGTTAAGAAAAAAACCCCAAACACCACAAAATAAACAAAACAAAAATGAAAAATCACTGGGTTTTGGGGGCGTTTTTTGGCACTATTTTGATAACTTATCTCTGCTTTGGAAGTCAAGGTTGCAGTTTACCTAGTAGTAATAGATAGTATAATAAACGTAAAGAATATAATTCAACATCTGTCTTCAAAAATAAGACTGTATATTTAATGGACAAGCCCATCTGACAATTTGATAAGCATAAACACCAATTAACTTTACCGTTCTGTATTTAGGAAAGAGAAGAGTAAAATAAATGAAGGACTTTTTTGGTAGTAGAATAAATTGTTAGTCTTAAAAACTCTACTGCTGGGGTTTTTATATGGACAGAGAATAAAAGTTGCTCTTTACATATACTATACTAAGTTGGCTGCCTATGTCAGGAGCTGTTGCTGTCAAACGTAAGGTCTACTTTCCCAGAATTTAAAAAGCCCTCTTTAAAAACAGAGGAGTAGCAATACCCAGACAAGACAGGTGCACAAAAGAATGAAGCATGACAGAATGCAAAGTTTCCCACTGTTCCAATGAAATCCAGAGGCGCATTTCATTATGTGAAGATGCTCTGTGTGCTGCAGTAGTGCATATTAGTAATTTTTCTGCCAAAGACTTCTACAAAAGGGTTTGCAAACTGCTTCGCCAGTCAGTAGTCCTTAAGTTTAGAGCCCAGCTGGTGATGCCTTTTCTAGCAAATAAGCTAACTGTGCTGCTGTTATGTTTCCAGTGCTATATCCAGTCACTGTCAGCTGCCAGACAAGCTATGCTGCTGTGGACAGCAACACTGGCCTGCCTTGGAAGAAATACAGAAAAACCTCAGGTTGCAAAGAATTATGTTTTGGCACACACTCAACAAGAAAGAATGAGTGCCAAAGCATGCTGGAGTATCTACAATGAGAAAACCACAAAAGTTGTGGTTATACACAACAGGAACATTCACATGACAAGGAATATTCCAGGCATGACCAGTTCAACTCACATTTTGCTTCACTGAAAGCATTAAAAACACACTGCCAAACCACAATGCATTAGTTCCTGTGGAGCATCATTTGCTGTGAAAACTCTTAGGAATTTCACAGGGACATTACTCCAGCAGAAAATGACACTTTGTTAAAGCTCAGTTACTCATGGAAAGAGAGTAATTTACAGCAATTTCTGTTTTAAAAAAACATCCAAGTTGGAAAAGTGAGATATTATGATGCTGCTAAATACTCCTGTATCTCCTTTTTGAAGAAGGGGAACATATTTTTTGTTTCAGAAGATAGTTTAATTTGCAGTTAAAGAAACTAGAAATGAAATGTTGTAAATTAACTGGATTTACATGATTGTTAGGCATTTTAGATTTCTGAAAATTTCCAAGCCAGGATGTTTATGCTAATCTGAGATCCAGAACAAAAATTGTGTGTAATTCGGGATTAGCTTCCTTTGACTCAAGAAGCTTGTTAAGGGCTGGCATTACTGTTTTGAGTTGCTAACTCGTGGTGATAATTAATACTTACAAAGACTGTTGCAGTATTCTAATTATGGCAAGTACATGTCCCTTAAATCCATTTGCTGTTGAACAAAGGGTGTTTTGCCACATTTCTTGGCACTACATCCACAGCAGTATGCTATCACTTCCCCATGTGGAAAGTATTTAAAAAATTCAACCATTAGAAAGACAAAGAAGGAATAGAGAGGGCAGGAGATACTGCATAGGAGGGTTTTGTTAACTAACCCTGCTCCTGGAAAAAGTGTTCTTGCAACTGTACATCAAGTTGCCGTACTCATTACAGGCACACGCCGAACCACAAATGCTCCCTAGATGCCAGACCACTTTTCCTCCTGCCTGCATCCCACTGCTCCAGCCCCAGCCCAAGGACAACTCCCAGTCCTTGGGCTTGCAGGCTCTGAGAAACACCTGCAAGAGCTGAATCTGAGACTTTCCCTCTCCTTTTAAATACCATCTCACAAGGGCACAGTGAGAGAGGGACCAGGATATGTCAGTCCCTTAGCGTTTTCCCTCAAACATCTTTGTAGGCCTTTATGATTACATACATTTATATTATTTCCTCATTATGAAAAGGCAAACTTTCCTCTCACCCTCTAGCACTTGCTGCTCTTTGCAGAAATATAGCATTTTGCACAGTACATGACTTCGGCCTGCTTATTATTCATGACAACAATAAATTGGCCCTTTCTGGACCTTTTCAGGTTTGGATCCCTGGCAGTTCAGATTCACATTATATATCTCCACCACGCAAATTTGCAGTACACAGTCAATGCTCTACCCAAACAGCTGGGTTCATATACATTTCCTAGGAGATGCGGCTTTGAGGAGCAAAGTGGTTTTTTCCTTTCTTACTGAAATTTTATTAAACGTTTCATTTAGCAGTTTCGAGTTAAACTTAATGCTCCCAATCTAATATATTCCAAAGCCTCTGGCTTTCTTGCACGTACTGCTGAAAGGGGCAGATTCTGAATTAATGGTACACAGTTTAGTTTCAACTCCTGGACTTTCAAACATCTCCTTCATATTTTTTGCCATCTTTTCTAATTCAGTAGGATTCAGATAACTGAAAATTAACTTTACCATTTTTGCCAAATAATACTTGTTCGAATTTGAACAAATTTATTCTCAGCATAGTGAGTAACAAGGCAGCAACGGAATGCAGATGGGACAGTCAATTTTATTCCCGTATTTCCATCACTGCAAGTTTGCACAACCCATTTCAGCTCACAGGTGCCAGAATATTTCTACAGTTTTCCCCAATCCAAACTGGGTTAAAAAAGAAACATCTTGAAAGGAGCACACTGAAAATCTGAAGGAAAAAAAAAAAAAAATCCATGCATTCAAAACTTTGGTTTTTTTTCATCTTCCCAGTCACAAATTCACTTATATTTCAAAATGGAAAGCTCGCTTGAGGTCCAAATGCCCTCTTTCCATATGTGTTGGAACTAAAATAAAATCCACTACAGCGTGAAGACCAAAATGAAATGCAGTGCAAAGTGTATGGCTGGTGACACTTTGAAGGGCTGGAAACCAGAGTTCGAGAAGATAAGCTGGTGTAAGTTTTTGTAACATCACTGAAAAAAGGGAGGCTAGATGAATTTTTGGAGTGTCAAACTTTTCATTTATTACCAAATAATATTATTGTCTGGCACACAGCTGTGAGTAAAGGATCAGCCAGGCCCGTGAAGTTGTAGGAACATGTCCCTTTAAGACAGCAATGAATTCAATTGGCAGGACAAAAGGTAAACTGTTTCTAATTCTCTGATAAGAGCCATCCGAGGGAAAAAAGAGAAGTATAAAACTCAATATCAGTAATGTAACCCCCCATCTTCTCAGCTCAGAACAAGGGACTTACAGAGAGCACCCTTCCTAAATGTCAAAGCCATTAAAATATTACATGCAGGTAAGTATAAAGAAAGCCAGGTTAGTTAGGTGGCCACTCTGCATATTTAATGATGCTTCTCTTTTAAAGTTTCTCTTACTTCTTTCATTCACAGTGTTTTCAACCACACTGTTTGGAGGAAAAACTAAAAATAATGAAAGGGAAAACCACAAAAAATAAAAAACCCTTTCAGCTATTTCTATCACACAATGAATATTGATTCCTTTCTGATTTTCATAGAAATTTGTCAGAATCTTGTCAGTGCAAGATTGATTTCTCTGCTTCTGGGAATGGTAGGTTATCAATATAATTGCTACCATCAGTGCATTTTCACAATTTTTCCTGACATTTCTAATCCAGTGGGAAATTAGTGCCATGGTGACTATTTCCTCACCTGAAACAGCTACCAGTGCATGAGGATACCCTTTTCCCTCTGGTAGAAAAGACACATGCCTCCCCAAAACCCAAAGCACCATCTTTTTATTACTACTGAACACTACAGAAACATTAACTAAAAGCCTAAATAACCACATATCTTTCTGATGCTTCTATTTCATCAGGTAGCTGATTCAGTGTATTCAAGCAATTCGGTGTACATGCAAATTGTGCCTTCACCATACGTCCTGTGAGAGCACAGGGAATTTAGTGAACCTCAAGGCTTATGTTGCATTACTACACTTTGAAAGTAAATAAAGCAGCAGAGTCAGGCAGGTGCTGATCATACACATAAGCAAAGCATATGTTGCTACCAAACCCAGGAGATGCTGAGCAGCTCCAGCCCCACAGGAGGTTTCAGATACTCATCATTACCTTTCAGCATCAACCTACCAAGATGTGCTTAATCCCTTAAAAACTAACACCACTATAGAATGACTGGCTGCACTGCAACCCTCCTGCTTTTCCAACTTTGATGACCATTCCTGTTGCAATTTTTAACCAACTTGTTTCTCAAGCATTATTTTCATTATAAGCTGTAAATAAGCTCTCCTCTGCTATGGGACTGCATAATGAATAAAAGCACCTGCAGCTCACTGAACAAATCAGGTATGGGGCTTGACTTACCAACCTGACAACAAAAGATCTTTCCACATCACCTAAACAAGAGATCCAGATTTTAGTCATCCTGTACACACTATGAGAGCAGAAAGGGGGCCAGAAGGGTGAAAGCGCTCAACCATGCATGAATCAAATCCAAAGCAGCACCCTGAGGCTGAGCCTCAGGTTTGTTTATGACCCCCTTGCCAGCTCCTTACCAAGAAAAAAAGCACACCATAAGGGCTAATTTGGGACCCATTGAAGTCACTGGGCTTTGGAGCAGACTTTCAGTTCTAGTCATAACAGCTTACCTGTGGCTTCCTTACACACAGTGAGGTGCCTTAGAAGCATCACATACCACAGCAGCAAAAGCCTTAAACTCTCACTTCAGTTGGGCTTTGATTCAGCTCTCAAGTGCTAAAGGATTTAGGATCTCCATTGAGAAGTAATAGCAGGAACTTCTGTTATACCTAAGCCTTTACAGTCGCACATCCTCTAAAATACAGCAGGTCAGAAACCTTAAAAAAAAAAAAAAAAAAAAAGAGTTGCTATTCTTTTCCCTTTTAAAGTGCAGATTTATTGCAGCAGAAGCTGTCTATGAGAAAATATCAGTTGGAGAACAAAGTATTTCTCAGGACAGCATTTCTAAATTAAGACAAGTGCTTAATTTCTCCACCTCACCTCTTCAGCCCACCCCCCAAAAAAGTCACAGAATACAGCTGAGTGGAAACATGGCTTAAACCCCAACCTGTGTGCCAAAAAGGCAGCTACTAGTCATGTTGCATCCCTATCCCTGGGATGCTCTAAATTCCTGTGCTATTTCTGGACACCTTCCTCCGCCCTCTGAACATTCATGTATACTAAGTTTCAATTCCAGTGAAGTCAAACAAATAAGTGTTGAAAAGCCTGTATATTTCTTTTGGTTCAGTGGAAGTTTGCTTCCAAACCAAGTTCATCTCTAAACTTCTGCCATTTATCTACCTTCCACAGAGGCTTTCAGATGCTGACAGCCAGCTCTGTCCCATTTGCAGCTGCAGGCACACACTGAGTGTGGTAAACAACACATTAGTAGTTCATCTGACGATAATGTGACAAGCAGCAATAATACCCTTATTGTGGCTAACAGGAACTCAGTGTCTTTGATAAAACCCTGCTCAGTTCTGTGAAGCACAAGTTTGCTGGAAATCTCTGTAATAGGCATAAAGTTGGCCTGAGCCAACTTAGATAATGTAGAGTTTGCTGTCAGCTTGGGATATAGGCTGTGCTGAAGCTGTACGTAACACACCAGGCCACCATCCCAAGATGCACACCATCTCCTAAGCTTTACTGCCAACACATAACCACAAATTATCTACCCTGTGTTCAGGAAGGGACAATTGTTTGCATGGAGGAAGCTTATTTAAATGTTAGCAGGGCTGCATAAGCAGCACTCCCAACAGTGTTTAAGGTTGCAGAGTCCTCTGATCCTGAGAACTCATTTGGCAGCAGCTATGGTATTACAAGGTTAGACACATTCACTTTTATTGAACTCCTCGCCTATCAAACATACATTTACAACAGATAAATATGTACAGCATAAACAAGTCAGAGGGATTACCAGGATTAGCCAGAGCCTTCTCTGCTGCTGCCAACATTACAGGCAATCCCTCTTATAGAGCTAGTGCAGCACATCATGAGTGCATAGTACCTATAAATCACATACACTTGATGAACAAATGCACTCACTGTGAAATGTCAAAGACATGTATAAAAAAAGGTTTTGATATCTGCTCCTTCCTCCTCTTTGCCAAAAGGAGGATACTGGAAGCAGCGTGCGCCTATGAGTAGCAACACAAGGTCAGCTACCGGTGGGCTGAGATCACCACTGCTGACAAACTCATTGCATCATGTGAATTTCTTTCAAGTGAAGCCTTGAATACATTAAGTTATTCCTGCTAGCCCTCCAAAACGCTGGAGGTCTGCTTACTTAAGAAAGACTTACAGAAGTCTTCTGCATCTAGTTTGTGCTATCTGGAAGACCCTGTGGGTTGGATAGCCCTGTGCTGCTGCTGGGCAATGGACTACTTCATGCCCCAAACCACAGGAGTATCATGGTCTAGGACAGAGAGGAAATACCAGAGGCAGCTACCAGCATTGTAGGATAGTTTTGATTTAAAAAGTTGGGGGTTTTTGGTTTTTTGATTTTTTTTCCTTTTTAAACTGGAAAAACTTCATATTTTTTGTTCCAATCCATTACAATACTAACACAGTTAAGCATCTCAGGCAGCATTTGGGGGGACTTTGGGCATCTCTGTAGCAAGGGATCATAGTCAGTTAGAAAGTGCCCCCTGTTCTGAAAGCTAAGCGGGTTTATCTTCTATAAAATAACATAAATGCTATTCTGTAGTATATAGGTATGGTCACACATCCACACCTACCCACCTTTTATTTAACAAACGCCTCATTAATATTCTGCAGTAGTGAGGTCTGTCTGGTGAAGCATTAATAGAATATTTCTCAAACAAAGTTCTTGTTCTGCTTGATCTACTTCATAAATGCTTGGTGATCTATCTTGATATGGTCCTGTCTGTCAGGGGCTGCTCCATACTTCATGCTTTTGCTAGAAAAGGCAGACAGTGACGCTTTCAGGTACCTGGGACAATACGGCCTTTCTTCATTAATTATATATGAGAACAGTTTCACTGATTTTTGAAGCTGATACAAGACATGATTCATTTGAAGCAATGTTCAGTATTTATGATCAGCATTTAACAGCATGTAAAGAAATAGCAACGCATAACGTGGACTAGAAATGTCTTCGATCTTCCTTTCCTGCACGAAGGATGAGTGCAAGCTTTTCACCAAGGATTTAGTACTGCAAAATTTAGGACAATTTGCATGGAAAAAGATTATTTCATTTTTTATTTTTTTTGCTGTTGTATGTGCCTTTTTGGGGTAGTGGTTTTAAGGACATTTTTCCCCTCATGATTCTGGATTTTACAACCTAGGTTAATTTCATTTCCTTAGTCACTAAGCAGAATGACGTCAAACTTGATAACCATATAAGATGATTCATCATATTTTCGGAGAAAAGACTTCACTGAATTCCCTCTATGAGGATTGCTGTAGATTTTCCAAGATGCTGGCTGTCTGTGTACATATACACCTTGTATTCTCAAGGAAACCATAAAAATATGCATGTGGTATTTTTTCTGTAAAGTTTTTTAAAACCATGACAAGTCTCAACATTCTTCTAAATCACCAAACCTCTACTACACTTCACTACTGCAAGACTGTTGCTGAATAACAACCCACAAGGAACACCTATGCAGTTATACACAAAGCTGCTGACACAGCACCACATTCAAAACGAGCAGATGACATAATACTCATGGAGTTTTCAGAAGCTTCTGGAGTAGCTCCTCCTTCTACCAGGGGATGCCCAGCACACCAGCTGCACAACTGGCCCCATAAAGTCTGGTATTAAGGCTTTTGTTCTTGACTGTACAACCTACCTTCAACAAAAGGAGCAACACCCAAGGATAAGAAAAAAAACAAACCAACAATTAGAGAAGAAGGGAAAAAGTAGAGGAAGGGCAAAAATATACAGAGTAACAATAAGGCTTTGAGATGCACCACTTCAGACACTTCTCATTTCTTTAACCTCTTCCCAGATGCTGCATCTCTTTCACTTTTGCATTCACTTTTAATTGACTTTACTCATTCCAAACCCCTCTTTTTTGATCAGGAAAGGCCAAATATGAGAAGTTACTACAAGCGCTACACCCATGAGCTGTAGCTGGCCTCACAGGACAGCCAAGGTGACACCTTCCTCCTCTTTGCTTCCTGGTCATCCTGCAGGCTCCTGGGCCACCTCCAAGCCTAGGGCAGAGGGAACAACTTTCCTTCTGCTTAAGGGTTCTTCCTTTCCCCCCGCAATTTCCATGTTTTCCCAGTGTTGCTCACATTGCTATGGTACACTTGCTTGAGGCTTTAAACTCTTGGCCGCTCCCCTTACCTGCCACCCTCCCTCAGAGTGCTGGAAGACTGGAGCAGGCTACTGTGGCAGAAACACACAGTTGTGGATGACGAGACCGATACACAAGCACTAGAAACTGCACAAATAAAAGAGGCTTCGCAAACATTTGCTGGCTTGGAAGCCAGTCAGCTGCACGGTGTCAAAAGGGGCGGGAATGTCATGAGTACAGCCCCCTCGAGGGCCACCGCGGGATGGGAGCGCGCAGCCATGGCTGGCTGAAGGGCATTAGACTGACACAAGAAAGTTTGCAAATACGTTTCCACACATTGTTACTTTGTCTCATTTCCTGCCCCTCTGCAGTCCTTCAAACACATCAGATGGACAGCCTTGAAATTCCTTTCAAGAACCTCTGGTTTCACCCATAAGAATTTATTTCATTCACCTCAAGCTACTGTCTGCCTCCCAAAATAAAGCACAGCAACACCCCTGACAGCAGGCTTGGCTGAACAGGACCCAGACAGACAGCCCATGGTGCCACTTCCCACTGAAAAAATGCTAACAATCAACTAAAGACAAGTTCCTCAAAAGCACCTATGTCCCTCTGATCAAACATGAAATAGACATCCATGCACTTCAGCACAGAGAGGAATAGGAAATCAAGAGGCAGAAATTATTTTACTTTTTTTCTTGCTATAACTTGAACTAAGACCAAATTTCACACAGTGGCAACTAACAAGACAAGGTCTCTTGCGCAAGCACAGGTGCCACTGCACCGGGAGAAGTGGGTGGACAGGGTACAAGTGCCACAGCCCCCCCATGTCAGAACAAGGCTGCACAGCTCCATCCAGGACCACGTGGCGTTACCCCTAACAGCATCTGGGCATGAAGGGAATACTTCTGAACAGCTATGAGGCCCTGGGAGAGGTAAAATAGAGGTACCTGCAACAGGGTAAAAAAAAAGCAAAGGAGCTAGATGGGGAAGTCAGCCAAATTAGCTCAGATGCTAATGTGAAGTGCTGTTCTCCCTCTGCATAAATCCTCTCTCCAAAGGGCAAGAAACATGTGAGGCAGTTGCTTAGCTACTACACCTGTACTTTGTGCAACTCAATATTCCTCTGCCATCTGTGAATGGTATTTCACTGTAAAAAAATCCTAAATTGCCAATACATGCTGCAAGTGGTACCTTCTTTCACGAAACCTATTAGCACAATCATGTAAAAAACCAAACCTGCATTTGCTATCTATGCTTGTATATGTTGGCAGCAAATTGGAGGTAAGAAATGAAAACAGGGATAGCAGCTTCTAGAGAAAAGATTTGTGGTTCATGAGTACTAGGACTGTGCATAATGTGTTACTGAGCATGGCCTCAAAGGAGCACGTTCTTTAGGTTTCTCTCCCAGCCCCTATAAAGTTCTGACATTTAGAAGTTCCCTAGGTATAGTCATTGATTTTCTCCTTTTTGATAACACTAATATAGCTTCCTTTAATTTCTCAGTAGCTTGTCCTTCCGAGATACTAGTTCTCCTGCACAAAAAATAGGCATGATTTTCAGTGGAGCACTGCTTTAGAGCTGTAGAAAATTGGCCTCCCTTTCTAAGTAAAGACAAATCTCCTGGCTCTCAGCCAAGGTCATCGCCAATCAGAGAACATGACACAGAACATGTGGAAAGATGCCTGCTTTCAGGGAATCAGCATGCCTTGGCATGTGGAGGTAAATAAATGGCAATTTCAGATACCATCTTGTCTACTTTTCAGTGAGGAGAAGAGAGGACCTTTTTCCTCTAAGGGGTGATAGATGCCCAATTCCTCTTTTCCTTTATGCAAGACATGGTTTCAGATGAGCTCTATCAATGACATTTGTTGCAGAGGTATGCAAGTGGGAACAAGTGCGGAAGCTCACATTTGTCCAGCACAATTACTGGGTCAGGAAACGTAACTGCTAGTCAACACGACACTGCATGGGAAGCATCAAAGCATTCTTCTTCCCACTCCCAACACTTATATATGGGCTTTATTTATTTTAAGGTGCTCCTTTATAAGGACAAAACCTTTCATTTGATGGTGGGTTGACCTTGGCTCAAAGCCATGTGCTCACCAAAGCCCCTCTTTCACTGCCCACCCTCAGCTGGATGGGGGGAGGGGGGATATAATGAAAAGCTTATGTGTTCATTTAAGGGCAGGGAGATGACTCACCAATTACCGTCATGGGCAAAACAGACTTGACTTGGGGAAATTAGTTTTAATGTATGACAAATAAAATCCAAGTAGGCTAACGATAAATAAAACCAAATCTTAAGAACACATTCCCCATACCCCTCCCTTCTTCCTGGGCTTAACTTCAGTGCTGATTTTTATTACTTCCTCCCCCCAGCAGCACAGGGGGACAAGGAATGGGGGCTGTGGCCAGTCCATCACATGTTGTCTCTGCCACTCCCTCCTCCACAGGGGGAGGACTCCTCACACTCTTGCCCTGCTTCAGTGAGAAATCCCTCCCATGGGACACAGTCCTCCATAAACTTTCCCAGCCTGAGTCCTTCCCACAGGCTGCAGTTCTTCACAAACTGCTCCAGCATGTGACCCTTCCATGGATGCAGTCCTTCAGGAACAGACTGCTCCAGCGTGGGACCCTTCCATGGGTGCAGTCCTTCAGGAACAGACTGCTCCAGCATGGGTCCCTTCCATGGAGTGCAGTCCTTCAGGAACAGACTGCTCCAGCGTGGGTCCCTTCCATGGAGTGCAGTCCTTCAGGAACAGACTGCTCCAGCATGGGTCCCTTCCATGGAGTGCAGTCCTTCAGGAACAGACTGCTCCAGCGTGGGTCCCTTCCATGGGTGCAGTCCTTCAGGAACAGACTGCTCCAGCGTGGG
>WYDI02018652.1:0-19446 GCA_009867235.2 Psittacus erithacus
GCTGTTCAGCCTGGAGACGAGAAAGCTGTGTGGAGACCTCGTAACAGCCTTCCAATATCTGAAGGGGGCTTATAAGACTCCTGGGGATGGACTGTTCATTAGGGACTGTAGCGATAGGACAAGGGGCAATGGGTTCAAACTGAAACAGGGGAAGTTTAGATTTGGTATAAGGAAGAAGTTCTTTACTGTAAGGGTGGTGAGGCACTAAAATGGGTTGCCCAAGGAAGTTGTGAATGCTCCATCCTGGGTGGTGTTCAAGTCCGGGTTGGACAGAGCCTTGGGTGACACGGTTTAGCGTGGGGTGCCCCTGCCCATGGCAGGGGTGCTGGAGCTAGATGATCTTAAGGTCCTTTCCAACCCTAACTATTCCATGATGCTATGATTCTAATTTTCCGCAATGCTTCCCATATTTGTTTCTAAGAGTATTGGAAGCATCACTATTGATGTAAACATCTCTGCTATATGATGCATGGAAGGAAATTTATGGGAAATTGAGCTTATTTTCTAATTCATATTTCAGCTACAGTGCTAAACAATGCCTGGTTTTTGCCTAGTACTGTCTTATGCCACTTGAGAGAATTGGTACTTCCAACCTCTTTTTGTGAAGCTTGACCTTGCCTTATGTATCCAAAGAAGTCCCTTAAATAGATTCTATCCTTTATGCACAGAAGCTTTAATGCACATAAAAGTGAAAAGGAAAGTAATTTGACTCAATAAGATTTATCAATGATTTTTTACTGAAGGTTCCTATTCCTCCAATTCTATTTCCCAAGAAAATGGATCTGAAGGACAAAAAAGGCCTGGAGCATTCCTGTTGTACCCTGACCATGGAATAATTTTATTTAGTTTCAATCCTGTCATGCCTAAAGGCAACTTCTTTTTTCCAAATGAAAGGAAAAAGACTCTTAATGAAAATTCATGGAATCATGGAATTATATAATGTTTTGGGCTAGGAGAGACCTTCAAGGTCCTCTGGTTCCTTCTGCTATGGGCAGGGACACCTTCTACTAGAGGAGTTTCCTCAAAGCCCCGTCCAACCTGGCCAACCTCAAAGCTGTATATTAAAACCAGGGTTTCAGTGTGTCCCGTTCCATTTTCTTGTCTTCTTTTTTTTGGTTTGTTTTCCCTGTTCTTGCTGCTGCTTATTACTCAGACTCAATCGAGCATGGTATTTAATAATTTAGCGTGATATTTAATGGATGGGAGTATTCATGAGTTCAAGGCCAGGCATTTGCTGTAGTAGTTGGTTCCACTGGGGCTATATCACCTTAGTTTATTGTAAGAAAGCTGGGCACTGTATCAGACACAGTTGAAGATTAAGAAATCTTCTGTAGAGGCAAGCACTCCTATAAAATCCATTGCTGGAAAATTACACAGTTTCTTTGTGTGTGTGTTGTTTTGGTATTTTTTTTTCCCCAGGAATACTGCTGTTATTAATGATGCATTGATTTGCTGTCTACTGACACAATACTTAATCATGCATATTTTTTTTATACTTCTCTAACAAAGTCCTACACCATTCTTTGTTAATGTTTTGAACCTTAAGAAGGCCTCACCATAAGGTCATAAAGCACACAGGCAAATGCTGCCGTCTCCTAAAAATATCTTGACATACTCACAATCCTGGAAAAATAATTTCTGTCAGAAGAAAACATAAATAGTCATTCTCTAAAGAAGATTAATCTCTATTTTGATTCAAGGGGGATTGATTTTCCCCGTATGCCCTCAAGACTCTACGGAGCTTCAAAAACTCTCAGAGGTTTAGAAAAGGAAGCAAACTGCTTTGGATGAGGAGGCAATGTAATACATTATGTGCCAGGTTGTGTCTTACTGGATAAAAACTACTTGGTTCCTACTGACTCACCCACACTTAGAGATTCATCTGTGCTTCATAAAGAGCAATAAAGTACTTCTCGTTGATTATGAAGCACCTGGCTGAATTCTTGGGCAGGGGCAGTTGTAGGTTACAGTTAGTCCTGGAATCATCTTGTGGGTATGGAACTTGACTGGGATTCAGAAATTCTGGGTTCAGTTCCCAGTAATGCCACAGACTGTCTAGGGTATGCCATTAAATCTCTTTGTACCTCAGTTCTCAATCCAGGATTAGCCTTTGACCTTGGGAAGATACTATCTTTCCTAAGTAATAACAGCCTGGCACTCTGTTTACCGGGCTCACTAATACCCCCTGAAGTTTTCCTTATATGAAGTCTCCACAAGTTTCTTCCTTGCTACCATTTCTATAGTGAATTTTAGCTGAGGAAGAAACACCAAAAAGCTGGTATCAGAACAAAGTTAAGCTCCTATCCATGCTTACAGAACTGTTCGAGTGAGCAGTATCCTGGATGTTTGGAGTCAGGTCTGCGTGTCTGACTGGGACTGATCTCATCCAGTAGAGAAACCTTCAGAGGCTACAGGCAAATCACTTTATTTCATTTTCACCACTTGCAATATAGGGCTACTAATGCACTTAAGAGAGAGGTGTTTAGAGGATTAATTAGGTAGGGTCAAATATGGCACTAACTCATAGTTCACATACCTGGGAACTAGGCAGGTTGGGGAGGAAGAAGAAGGAGAGACACAGGAATGGGACCACCTGCAGACACGGCGCTTATGGCAGGCATGATGCCCTGACACTCTGCAAAGGCACACCTGCCAAGCCCCCACTAAAAACAGGACTGTGCTTGTGCTAGCTTTGCTGATCAGAGTCCATTCCTGCTTCTAGAATGGGCTAGCATCGGCAGTCATGCAGAATTAGCAGGTTTTAATGTCCCATCTAACTGGTCTGCTTGGTTCTCATCTGTGTTCACAAAGAACTACATTGCCCTCTTACCCTACTCTCTTGCAGAAAAGCCTCTGCACTTTTAGAAAAGCAATGAAGATAAAAGAGTCAGCATTGCTGGCTCTATATATTTTGTGGCAGTACAGGAAGGAGAGGAGATCTCTGATTTCTCTTCAACTTTATTTAGATTGGGTACACAATAAACCATTCTGCTCATGTCAGGATGTTATTTTTCTCTATGGGGGCTGTCTTACAGTGCAGCCCTGCTTAGATAAGTCACTCACATAATAATAGGTGATGAACTGGCAATGCAATGACATTCACTAACCAGAGCTCTCTCATTTCAGCACTCCAAGGGGTAGCCAATTCTAAGGACAGTCCTGCCTGTCAAACATCCATTCCCTGGAATTGCTGCTTTTTTAAAAACGTATGCCCAGAATGAACCATGTTAAATACAAACATATAGCAGGGAGTCCAATTTTACTGTGGAAACACATCCTTGTTATACCATTATTTACATAGCATTTCCCATGCTAGCTACACATACCCTAGTGCAGCACTGAAAAACAAGGCTTTTGTGCTAGTCATCTTAAAAAAGAAAAAAGCTAAATGTTAAACAAGCACACTAGAGCACTTTTATCTGGTTTGCAAAAGAATTCTTCTACGGTCTTTTCATAAATCTGACTTCAGGATGTAACATTTATCTACCAAAGAAGTATTTAATAAACAGAGTATTTTATACTTATCTCTATTGCTATTGATACAGCTACATTTAATTTGTGGCCTTGTCTGCTTTTTGATGCAGAAATATCTGATTATGTACACAGGCAACTGCTCTAGCTATTTTTTAAAATGTCCTTTATGTGTAAGTAATCAATTGTATGTAGTGTTACCTTAACACAACTACAACATGTAGGTGGCATTCCTTAAATTAAGATAGTTATAATAAATCATGAATCACACTAATTTTTTAATTTTCTGCTATCGGAGGTAGCCATTTTCTCAATTTTTCTTTGCTATCTAAATAAATATCAAAATATATTATAAAAATAATAAATCAAAAAATAATCATAGTTGTCTTAATGCTAGAGATTCTTGTGACAACCTTTGTATGGTTTGGTATTATATTGTATGTGTGTGACAGTATTGTATTTTGGAAGCTTTTTTAATATACATAGTGCCTGCGATGGGTGCTATCCTCAGCAACCGGCAAAATTTTCAGTTAATACATTTATGTATGAATAATATTGGACTCCATTAAGTTTCCTCTAGATGTGTGATCCAATACCAATCACAGTTAATGGAAGATTTCCTCTTTCAACTATAAAAGATTAAGGCATGTGATGTAAAAAAAAAAAACACAAAAAAACCCAGAAAAAAGAATAGCATGTGACCAATCATACCTCAAAGGTTACTCAAACAAAATGGTAAGTAGTTATAGAACAGCCACTGCTAGTACATTGGGAAGATTATTCATCCAAGGTACTAGAGGAAAAAAAATGAATAAACGTCCCACGGATAGAAATCAGGTATGTTCAGTTGCAAAACGTCTATTTTACAAAATTTTTTATTTGATAAAACTACAATATAATTTTAGTTATGGTCTCACAGGAAATGTAGTTATCTTTAATCAAGTAACAGAAAATCCTACCTGTTAAACATTGAATGTATAAAGGAAAGCAAAGCATGAATTATTTAGTAATTTTTAATTATTTAATAATAATACAACTGACTCTTCTCAAAAGAATATTGATCTCTCTCCTCTGCCATGTCATAGTGACCTCAATAAATGTATTCATTTTTTGTGCTTGTAATTACTTACAGACCTGCTTAACTCCTTGCAGAATGAGAAGGTGTATTAAAGACAAACCACTGAAGACAATGGGACAAATCATACTTATCAAGTCAAGCATGAATCTAAGCTTTTCCAGGTTCAAAGCCTAAAAATGTGCTTAGTCCTGTTCTGGCACTGGATGGGTGGGAGTGAAGAGGCTTTAATATTGTCAGCTTTATTTAATTAAAAACAAAGACTACATATTGACTGAATAATAAAAAAGCAGCAGCTCAGCAGTATTTATATGCTTTGCTTTCCTTCTCAAAGCCTAACACATCTGAACACTATAAAAGTGTAAATGCATAATTTTTACTAACTGTTTCTTTAAAAGGAAGGGCCAAATTTATTGCCCTTCACACATCAGAAATCTATACCTATAGAAACCCACCTCAACACTCTGGGCCTGATTTTTACTTATAATAAGGCATTTTATTCTACTGTGGCAGTACATAAAGAGACTTCTAGTGGACATGAATGTATTTTTTAGCAGCTAAGTACTATAGAATGTGTTTTCTGAATACAAGTTGAGAACACATTTTAATTTGGTCTCATTGGCCCCTTTTAACTAATGAACTTTGCTCACTTTGAACAAATTCTGTCTTTTGCAGCATGATAAAATTTACATTTTTCTTGGTAAGTTTACAAAGTGGTGGATTTATGATCTAGGGAAAGTATAAATTAAAAAAGAATTTAAATGGCCAGTATGAGCTGTGTTTTCCTCTGCTGCCTGCTTCAGTAGCCAAGTGTTTCAGCTTACACGTCTTAATACTAACCTTAAGGATGAGATATATCTAAAGCCTGAAAACTTGTACTTCTGACACATAACTAACTTATAAACCATGCATTACCATTGAAGGTTTTCAGTTGGTTTCAGGTTACCTCTTTTAGTTCTCTTTTTCATTTTAATTCTCTCTCTGGACAGAATATTAAAACAATTTGGGTTTGGGAGACTCTGCTGAAATCAATCGGAAGAGATATTTATATGAAACTTGCTGCAAATTCTAGGTGCTTTCTTTATAAAAAGAGACTGAAAAAGGGGCCCCAGGCCCACCCTACATAGGAAATCCCAGAAGCAGCAGTGCAGACTTCATTTTTTTAGGGACATGGAATATAACACAAGAGTTCAGTCTGCATATGCTGTCTAATATATAAGAACTCTTGGAGTCCTGATAGCCTTAATCCCTGCCACAGAAGTGTATAAAATTTCACAGCTAAGCTGCCAGAAAAGCCAAGACCACACCAGGAAAGCCGTCTGCTTACAAGAAGATACCTGCCAGGTCTTGTCTGCCAAAGCCTGGACTAATGAATGAATACACAATATCCCAATCAATCAAACTGGATTTGTCTTTGCCCCAGGTCTAGGTGAGGTCTGGTATGAGGTGACCATATCTGTCAAGCATGCAGTAGTTGTGGCCAAGAAGCTGTCTGTACATTTATGCATTTATCAAAGCAGATATGAATAGAAGTCTTTAACTAAATGCAGTATATACACATACTGGCTGCATATATCTAAGTATATAGTCATACTAAGAGACAGAAGGACATATCTACAAACATACACTGCCCAATTTAGGTATGACTGTGCGTAGATACCTGTACACATATAGTCTTTCTCGTTCTTAGCTGGTTTTTGTTCAAAAAGATTTCAGTCTTGCATATGTTTTTCAGTGCAAGCATTAGAACTGTGATTACATGAAACACTGAAAAACTCCAAATCACAGATTTCTTTTTTTAACTGTAGTGCAAATTCTTGTTTCTAGGGTTTTAATTCTCCATCATAGTCATTGTCATCTGTTGGAAAAATAGACTGCATTTTCACAAATATTTGTATTTGCACTGGAAAAAGTAAAGGTATAGTGTGACAATGAGTTAACAACTTATTTAGTCCTCACAGCCATGTTAGAGATTGTAGTGACTATTTTAATGTGTAGGGGTTCAGCCTGACAACAGTGGCAGACTTGATGGCTGCTCTCGTGCTCAGGGGCTACACCAAGCAGTAAGAGGATGTCACCCAGGGGTGTTAACTGTTTGTTTGAACCTAGGTGTGCTGAAGCTGATGATTAGTCACCACTTCCTGGGAACATGCTTCTGGGCACAGAACAGGGCAGGTGAGTCAGAAAGTGGTCTGATAAAAGATAAAATGGTCATAGAATAATCACAGATAAATCATTGCCTGAGGGATGGGAAGATACTTAAATGAAGTGATTGTAGCCAGACACGTTGGTGAGGTAAGGAGAAGGCATGCAATAGAGTACCTTCCCACCCTGCCGTCCTTCACTAATTCTAATCTATCCTTGCATCTGTCCTAGCTCCAAGGTGGTCTAATGATACAATATACAGTGGTTCATTGCCAGCCTAAGCGTTAGCAGAAGAGAGCTATAGCATAAAACTTTGGGGATCCAGGGCTTGCTGACTCACACTCATGGCAATTCAAAAGTGCCTTGGCTGATGCATGCTTCATAAGGCTGTCCCTCTAGCTATAGTAAGAAATATGACCCACATCTTCTTAAAAAATTTAGAATGACTGTGAACAATTTATTACAAATACAAAGCCAACTGGAAGAGCATGAACACTTTAGAAATTTAAGTTAGAAGTTTCCACTTTGAAGCGATAGCTATCAGGGTTCTAAGTGCTATTGCACTCCCACTCCTATTGTACTATTGCAGGGTCTTGGGTGCTCAGTATTACAGGGTCCTGGATGCCCAATACTGCAGGGTCCTGACCTGCAATAGCACTCAGGGTCCTGAGTGTTATTGCAGGTCCCCTCTCCTACCTGGGAGTTTGGTTGCCTAGTCTCAGGATCAGTGTAGATGTGGTGCAGATTTCTGTTCTGCA
This sequence comes from Psittacus erithacus, assembly GCA_009867235.2. Classification (NCBI taxonomy): domain Eukaryota; kingdom Metazoa; phylum Chordata; class Aves; order Psittaciformes; family Psittacidae; genus Psittacus; species Psittacus erithacus. Next base: position 7,450 of record WYDI02018652.1, read on the forward strand.
GTCTTAGTGGAGGCCAGTTCCTCCTTACTTGAGAACCACCTTTAAGCTCAGGCCCTCATCTTTGGCTCCTTCCTGAGCTATACTAACTTGACTTTCTGTCTTGACTTTGGACCTGCCTCACTACAGGGACTTGAGGAAGATCATCGGACTTTAGCTGGACCCAGTAATACCTGAAGCTGTTCTATTCTTCTTGCTTGGATGCTGTAGGACTGCCCCCCACATTGATAAGGCTGCTGCTCCACCTGTCTTGCCTCAGGTCCCAGCTCCCAACTCCCCTCTGCTATCAGAGTGGCCTGCTCTTGCTGCTGCTTGGAGATCAAAGAGGGTCTGCTCAGGGGTTTCAGTGGGATCCTTTAGGCCAGTGCTGATAACTTTTGGAGTTTCAGAGTTATATTCTTTAATTAAAAAAATCTAAACCATTGCTTTATAGTACACATACAGAGAATGATTATAATACTACACGTGCTAGGCAGTGCCTCTGAAGCTATGCCTACAGTTGCACAGAGAATATGCTGCTCTCCAGAGAAAACTTGAAGAATATCAGAGGTTATTTTAATGCAAACACTACTATTTCAAAGACAGGAAGATTTTCAGGGATCTAGAATCACTGTCAAGAAAGAAAAGTCATACAGCGACTAGAGCAGTTGGGCTGACGCTTGAAAACCAAAGTTCAAGACTTCATGCAGCTACATACATACTCTATGAACCTGAGGTGGTTGCAGTCACCTCTTGTAATGTGAGTCAGCTAAGTCTACACTTCCCATGCAGTCAGCAAAGGGAAATCTGCACCCCTAAAGGATGAATCATCTTGTCTCAACAGAACCAGAATGTATTACCCAGTTTAGGCGGCTGATGGTCTTTGTGAATCATAAAAAGAGTCTAGAAAAGTAGATTAAACTGATCTTTAGACTATGAAAGTTAGGTGAGACAGTTTCTCCTCTGTAAAATAGGAACAATTTCCTGAGCCTATTACATAATAGGAAGAGATTAATAAGGAATATGACAGGTTTAGTTTAGGTTGCCTCCATTTTAAAATCTACCATAGGTATTGTAGGTGGGGAACATTGTGTGCCCAGTGCATTTTGGGCACACAATATGGACTGTGTGCCATGTCCCATTGATTTCCTTTGCTGCTCACCTATTGATTTGTAATAACTTCATTGACATTGTTTTGGATACCAAAGCTCCTGTGGAATCACCTCCAAGTACACTTTCGTATTAAAAAGAGGGTCTGTTGTCCCCTAACTACTCAGATGTAACTTCTATTAACATTAATGAGAGTTATACATATGCACTGAAGGGAAAATAGACCCTGAGGGCATCATATGGATGGCCCTTCAATATTCTGTGGCTCTCAGTGGGACTTTGTGCAGTATGGCACACAACGTAATGGATCCATTGACTTTGTATCACTCTAGGTCACTAGCCCTAATATGATGTTAATAGAAAGCTTCTCATTAAGATCCTAATTATGTGTGTGGTAACAAGACACACACTATATCTTCCATATTGCTACTTCCACACCACTGCAATGCATTCTCTCGTAGGAACAATAGACGAGTGACCATGTCAAGTGACCTCTGCTACATGTTAGCAGTACTCATAAATCCTAATCTGTCAAATTCAATCTCTTTTGGAGCTAGAAGAACATTTTAAATCTAGATGCTTCAATCCTGAATCTGAGAGAGAAGCGCATTAAAGTAGTGCTGATACAGACATCAATTCAAGTGCATTTTCCATGACTCTACCTAAGATGGATTAAAATGTAGGGCCCTGTGATCAAAGGGCACTGAATGAAAGTGCAAGACTTGTCTCTGTCCTCTAATTGCATGAACTCAATGTGTTTGCTTCTTTTTTGTTCAGACTCTGCAGTGTCTAACACATTACATTTGGGGCTGCAGCTGATGTTTCCCAACCTATCTACATTATGTAAATGAGCTGCTAAAACAACTGAAGTGTCTGATCATTATCAGTCTGAAAGTGGAACAATCAAAACTATAGAAGCTGGGAAGCAAAGCAGTTCCCTGCACTTATGTGTTTTGAAGGAATACATTGATTTGACATTCCAAAGAAGTCAGAGATGTCTGATTTCATAATATAATTTGTAGAAGTAAAAAAGGCAAGTTAAACATTTGCCTACACACATCATGTTTACATGTGTTCAAAGTATTTCCCCAAAACTTTCTCACCTGTATTATTTTTTGAGACTTGTTCACTGTCTTGGGTTTGCAAACAAATTCAGAAACATGTTCCAACTCAGCTTGCTTTGCTTTTGGGGATCTCTTCGCATTTCAGTGCTTCTGTGTGTGTGTGCGTGTTTAATGAATACACAGATGCAGAAAAGGAACAAAAAAAAAAGTTTTTATCCCACAGGACGCATGAATATGGCATTAAGCAAATCTGTTTTGCCATGTATCCTCAAAGCTACAGGAAGGTGAAAGAGATGTAATATGGATTTCTGCAGCGTATCAATTCATTCTGCAGTGAGCTGAGCAAATAATTTGAAATGCATAAATCATCCAATGAATATACTTTCTTTTTCTGCTCATGAAAAATCCACAAGCAAAACATTTGCAACAAAAGGTTTTGGTGTTAAAAATGTATTACACTGGGACTTCTTTCAAAGTTACCCCATGCATTTTCTGTTCTTGTGTGACTTCCACATTTCTAAGGACCAGCAATAAGCAGGTCACACCACTTCCATGACACTTTCTTGTCCTTACCCATATCTTTTCTATAACCAAATTTATTACCATCTATCCACTTAAAGGGAATATCCATTGATAGGAGAAGTAAAATGTCTTAGTTATTCTAACACTGTGCTTTCCTACCATGTTCTGCTATTTATTTGCTTAGTTACACGTATGCCTGTGTACCTTGCTGAACAAGGGCCACAAGGAAGAATGCAAATATTTTTAAACCTTTCTGAGTTAATCATGAAAAGCTGTCTCCAAATATTCCATATACAGTATTCAAGATATGTATGTGAGTTATGAGTGCTTCCATAAGTCACATGGTACTGTTTTGTTCCATGGTGAATGAGCAATCTCCAATGGGACTACTCATGCATGTGAATGCCTGCATGTGACTTACTTCGAAATTTGCTGGCCATGAACTTTCCAGAAAATTAAGCTCTACCATGTGATTGTTTACTAAATTTGCAAATGAAAGTAAGAATAAACATGGTCCAAGAGGTTGTGCTGCTGAGTGCCAAGAAACCTCAGCAAGAGGCTTTTTAGCAAAATCCTCAATCTGTGTTTTCCCCCAGACCAGGTAGAGCTGACAGCAGGTAGGGGCCTTGGCTTTCAGAGTACAAATGTTTCATTTGATATAAGCTGTTGTTTCAAATGCAGCTAGAGCAGAATGAGGATTTTGAGTGAGTAGTTTCATTTGCCAGTAATACAACTTCAGATCAATCAAGTACTGAGAAGTGAGTGCTTCAGAGGGTTTGGGCATTCCCCAGTTTATTTTCTGAAACGAGCTTGGGTTTATGATACCTACATAAAAAAGCTTATATGGTAGTAGATGTGCTTTTGAGGCAGGAAGAGAATCCTTCTTTTCAAATAATTATTCTTAAGGCTAATTTATTTCAGTAACCTGACCAGGACATTTGAGTGATGGGTAGGTGGGGAGTAAAATATTCCTCCCACACTTAAGAAGTGAGAAGTGTCCACACATTCAGAAATATTCTCATTTTTCCCAACTGATACAGCCTTTCTCTTCTTCCAATGTCCTGGGGAACATGCTGGGAAAAGAGTGTGACTGAAAATGAAATAGAGAACTGCTGCAATTAAATGTAATTTTAAGTGGCATGAAATTAAGCAAACCAAGAGTAAGAAAATAAACAGAGCGGCCCCAGATTTTCCTTAGTGTAAGTTCCCCAACTTCAATAGAGTTACATGAAAAATAGATTCGTATTCACTCTCTCTCTGGGCCTGAATTCTTGATGTCAGCTTAAAAAGGAGAGTAAGTGAGAGGGAGAGAGAAAGAGAGAGGGAAGTGCTGTATGGAAATTAACGTTTCAGCTTTCAGAAATGTACATTTAATGAAAAGTTTGAAAATATCCAACTTTTCATGCCCCAAACAATTACTGAAAGAGATCTTCTGTGTCTGCAACCTTGTTGGCAGTCAGGCTGTCTTGGGCAGCAGTAATTTTCAGTCAGAGGATTGCCATAAAAGCCTGAAAACCCACAGAGCTAATAGAAAACAGACAGAGAAAGTGAAGTCTAAACCAGGAATTCATAGGCAGAGGCTTCCAAGCTCAGCTCAGCTGTGTGAGGTCTGGCTGAGTCACGCACTGCCACAGATTGGGCTGGTACATCTAGAATAGCATCAGGCTGAAGAACTTGGCATGTGAAGTCTAGGGTTAGGCTCCAAACACTTTCCTGGTGAGATTTCATCCAAGGGAGTATACTGGCCAGCAGCCTCCTTGCCTGCTAGAAAGCATCCCTGTTTTTAATTCTCTGCCCCTCTGTGTTTAAGTTCCCATAAATATCATGGGAATTAATTTGTTCATGTCCCTGCTCTAAAGTGAGGCAGTGCTATACATCATGCATCTTTATGCTTTCAGAGACTTTCTAGTGTGTAAATCAATCACTGTGGACTGATACAGGCAAACCTTCGGGGAGTGCTACAAGAAGAGTAGTGAAAGAAGACATGCTGAGAAATGAGGGGAAGGACATAGGTATGATTGCATTAACATACAAACACAGACTGAGAATAATGCCAGTATGAGTAACTTACTGGAAGAAAACATTTTCTTCTAGATTTGTTTTCTTTGCAAGCTGTTGGGAAATATTTTAAATTAAATGCAATAACCCCACTGATAAGTAAGAAACAAAAGAAAACTGAAAGTTGTTGATGCCATTTAGTTAAGGACCAGACAACCCCTTTTTACTAAATCCTTTGCTTTAGATGACACTACGTGTGCTGTTTTATTTTTTTTTTAGACACAATTTCTCACCCTAATGAGGAATAGGAGGAAACCTTTATGCTTGTACAGATCATATAACAATCCTACTTCTGGCCACCATGTTGTGGCCCTAATTCTGTGCTGCTTCCCCTAGCAGCATCTGCTCTGGAGCAAGTGTTGGGCAGGCTGACTTTGACTAGCTTTTTTTTGTCACTGTCTGCAAGCCTTGACAGTGCTGCACATCTCTCAAGCCTGTTTGCACAGTTTAGGACTCTGACATCCCTGCAGTACAAGCAAGAGGAAAAGGGTAAGTAGAAAAAAAGGTGAAGTAAATATAGGCGTTTGTGAGCTTGGTTAGGTAGGCTAAAACCAACCACCTAACAAATGGGTGGTGGAAAGATTATTAAAACAAAGTGTATTTTGTTTTTAAAATAGAGATGAAGTAGAACAGAAAACAAAACAAAGCAAAACAAAAAAACAAACCAAACAAACCAACAAGCAAAAAAACCAAACCAAGATGAGCTCTACCTCAAAACACCTGCAGAATCTTACAATGAGAGCAGTGTGATGAGCTGGGTGCTGCCTTGTAAATGGAAACACAAACAGGGAAGGGTCATGGCCGGGAATAGAGACTTCAGGGCACACTTGCTCCCCCAAGCAGATAGCATTCAGATGTGAGGTATTTGGCTCACTCCTACATCTATACTGCACTGGAGTAAACCTCAGACACAGACCAGTTCCAATTTTGAGAAAGTTCAGATCCCCATTTGCCTTCCTGGCTTCAAACCATCTGCAATAACAGAGACTGTCATGAGGAGAGCTGTTTTAGTGCACTCTAGCTACAGAAAAACTAGCTAATTTAGCATCTTGTATGTGTGCAAAAATTTTCAGAGACTCAGAAAGGTCTAAAAATTGAAATGAATATGAAGACTTCTAGGTGTGTTTTTTATTGATAAATGGAAAATCTAGTAGCACTTAAAAAACATTGAAGGGTGAATCTCTAAAAGTGTGGAGGTTTCATAAATTCGGTTTGGATATGGCTCCAATAATTCAGCTCATGTGAATGGAAGCTTCAAAATATCTGTGTCAACCTAGCATGACAGATGCTTGCAGGACAGGATATTTTTGAGTCTTGCATTTGCAACAAAATGAGAGGATCTTTTTTATGCTGAATGATCCTTTACATGCGTAAGTTAGGCAGTGTTTACCTGAGCTCTCACAAAGGTTTTGGACTTAGCCTGGTATTTGGATTAGTTCTTATTTTATCTGGCTGCCCTTATGTAAAATGCATTTACAATTTGTTCTCTGCACCACAGAACTATGTGACTTCACTAGGGAGCCTAGTAGCCTGATAGTCTGTCTCTGGGCACACTTAGTATGTTGAAGAACTTTTCTGAATAGCTGGCAATTGAGGGCAATTTTTATGGACAACAAAATCCTGAAATCAACAGTGAGATTTTTATCAAAACCAGATCATCTCTTTGACTGGTGCCTTCTTCCACTATATGCTGGAAAATCCCTTTGGAAGGTTTTTATTTTAGTTCAGAGTGGCAGAGATGCTAATGTTCGAGCTAACCTGGCTGTCACCCTGGTAAGGATTAGAGTTAACAGTTGTTAACTCAGTAGTTTGCTATAGGTTATTCTTGCTGTAACACCGGGAAAAAGGGTCAGCTTGGTAAGATTTTGGGCTCTTTTGATGTGTGTTGGGTCACTTCAGCAGCAAAGAATTTCATAAATATACAGTGCAATGTGAAATCCAGCTCTGGACATTAAAATGTTTCTAAACAGAATTAATACTGTGTCAACATATGGCTCAAGCTGGAATCTGTCCTGTGCACTGAAAGACTTTTTATTGGTTTTTACCATCCAGTCTTGTAATAGTGCAATATGTATTATTAATTTCAGCTTGCTAATACAAAGGTAGGAAGGTTGAATTTATTGTTCTATAATTTTTTTCATTTCCCTTCTTGGAAAGATTAGCCCTATGAGCTCAGTAGATACAGGAATAGTGCCTGAAGCTGTACAGAGGTGTGGATAAAGATAGTGGGAAAGTGCAAAGCAGTTCTGCCTTCCCACTCCATATAAGACAGGGTGGACGCAAACTTTTTTTGCGTATTTTTGCCTACTAACAAAAGTCCACTATGAAGGAAAATGCCTGGAATGGTTTATTCTGTTCACCTAAAAAAAGACAAGTCTAAATCAGCTGGGTTCAGGCTTTTTCTCTCCTCAGGAAGTTCCATGGTTAAAAAAAGAAAATAAAAAACTGCTTAGTCCCTCAAACCTGAAAGCCAAGATATTCACACACAGCATGGGCCAAATCCTGAAGGGTTTTATGATATATTTCTGCTGCATGGGACGCCAAACACAGGAGGAATCTCCACACGTGCACTGCAGAGAAAATCTCTGTGGCATCTGTTTGCATTGTCTCACAAAGGGAAGAAGGAGGAAGTAGGAGGAAGTAGGTATTTTGGGGCCCGAATCAGTACCTTTGAACAGCATAGGAAGGCACTGGAGCCAGTGCTGGAGTTGGGGAGCAATGGGTTGTGTCCACTAGTCCTCAGCCAACAGCCTGTGGCAGCTCAGCCATGGGCCAGGTTTGTGGTTTGGAGGCCCCTGAGCTCTAGGGACCAAGGATTCCTTTCCCTCCAGCTTGCGGTGCTTCAGACAACAGAGTTTTTTAAACTCTACCCCATTTCTCAGGATTTGATTATGAGCTAATTAGAAGGCAATTTTCCCTAAGGCAGCATCCTTTGATTACACTGAGAAAACACACTGCAATGTTGGGGTTTTCCCCCCTCCCTTTATGCAGAATTTTTTGTCTTCAAACATATGTAATATCTGCTTAGCTTTTTTCTTGGGCTTGCATTTCAGTTGCATTACAGTAAGGCTGCCTACAGAAGTCCAGTAACTTTCTTATGCTCTGCAGCCTCAGTGGAAGCCTCAGTTGGGCAAGTTTAAAATGAAAAGTTCTGGTGCTTGTTACAATAGCAAAACCTTTTAATAGCACCAGAGAGGCAGGGGAACTTCACCAGATAACTAAATCCATTGATCTCTAATCCTTTGGGCCATACTTACTGTGGAAGACTTGCATGCATGGCTTCAATCCAGAACCGCACGCTGCCAAAACACTCTTAGTACGTTAGCAGCCAACAAAAATGTAAGAGGTCTGCTCTGCATGTGGGAAACAACATAAAAAGAAGTGGCTTTTTAGCTTAGTCTGACAAACGTTAGCATATAATACTGATATTAAAATGAAATGGCAGAAATTCTCAATCATCTCTTGGATGTAGGGGGACTTATATGTGCTAATTAAAAGGGACTGGGTGGCACTTTAGGCTGCTCTGTTGTAAGTTTCTTCTCAAGTACTCTAGTTCAAAACCTTCCTCAGGGAAGAAGCTGCTATTAATGTGCATTTCTTGCAGGCTGAAACGTTAAAAAGAGAGTTCTACTGAAAGCAGATGCATTTCCTCTTCTATTTAGACAGAAATACAGATGTTACTCATATCAAATATATATTATTCTCTGTCTCTGGTGACAGATATAAGGAACTACAAAAACTAGCTAAATATATTTATGGCTTTATAGCAGTGCCCATACCCAGATAACTCTTAATGCACTTCTCTATAAATATCAATTAATAATGCTCATCAGAGATAGGTCTGTGTTAAATAGAAGTTCATGTTATGCTTTCCAGGTACCACTGACAGTCTCAGAGACTCCGTAAATTTTTAAAATAACACCACAAAGTCATATTGGTCCTTGTGGTTTTCACTGCATACTTGGTACTTTCCACTTTTCAGCTTACCAATATCTTTTCAGTGTGTGTGTGTGTGTGTACACACATGTACACATCCCATATACACTATATAAACTCTGTATAAATTACTTTTCATAGAATCATAGAATAGTTAGGGTTGGAAAGGACCTTAAGATCATCTAGTTCTGGCTGATCTGGATGGCATTCCTTCCCTCCAGCGTATCAACTGCACCACAGAGCTTGGTGCCATTAGCAAACTTGCTGAGGGTGCACTCAATCCCACTGTCCATGTCATTGACAAAGTCGTTGAACCAGAATGGTCCCAACGCCGACCCCTGAGGAACACCATTTGTTACTGGTCTCCAGCTGGACACTGAGCCATTGGCCACTGCTCTTTGCATGCGGTCATTGAGAGTGTTTTTCAGAAAAAAATCTCTGTGTGTGTCAAAGGACTTACAGATGGAATTCTTTTGGAGCAGAGAATAGCAACAGCTGTATCAGTTGGCAATCACTGATTTTTGTTTATACCAGAATGACATAAAAATCACATAGATTCCCCCAGTCTACAGCATTTAGAGATATTTCTTCCAGGCAAGTTCCAGCTTTCTAAGGGCTGGTGCAACTCCTATGCCTGTGTGACCTTCTTCAAATAATAAGGATCAAAGGTGAGGATGGCCACAGCTGAACTGGGCTCAGGGGGACACCTAATACCTTCCAGAGATGTCCCCTAATCTGACATATCTTCCCATTTGTACCAGGGTGACCTAGCAAAGCCAGACACACTTGTTTTTCAGCAAGTACCTCTCAGAAGTCTAGAGCAACTTTGCTACAAAATACCCAGGATTTGTGAATGATTTAGTCTAGAATTTATATGAGTAAGTAAGACTTTTGTGCTTGTAGGGGCAAATTGGGCATGTTTAAACCAAATTCTGAGAAAATATGTTTCACTCAATGTCCAGCCGCTGTTCATATTCACCTTCTCATTCTATCACACAGACAAAAACCTTTGACCAAGCAGAAGGTCTGAGTGATACCCAGGAAAAAGCATGGCCTGATTTACTTCCTGGTATGGGCCCAAGGCACACCACAGCCTGCTCTATGAATGTACAGGGCTCCTTCATATAGTATACATAACCTGTGGTTCACAGCAGCTATGTCAGCTCTGATACCCTTACAGAAATAGTTTGGAGGTTGAAGGCTGCAAGCAATGTAGGTTTTATGAGTCACCTGAGCTTGGATCACCCTTGGACTGCACCATTCTGCAATAGATGTGTCCAGTGTCCACTGATGGGAATGTGCAGTGTTGAGGCGGGGAATACACCAGGCTTTACCCTGTTGCCTAAGCCAAGACCTCAGAGTGCTTTGTAAAGGCCTGTTTCAGGTGCCTCACTTCCTAAATCTAATACAAGATGCCAGCTTTGTAGAGCCAGTGAAATCAAGGAGAAGAGACAATCAACAACTTGCAAGCTGGGCCTTTTTAGTCAGACTTTTGGTAACGTATCTGTAAATTAGAATGGAGCCACTAGGCACCACTGAGGAACATGTCATCTGCCTCAACTTGCTTGGAATTAGAGGCAGTTCACAGAGCAAATGTAAGCTATTAATATCCTGTATTCATAATGGCTACATTTCTTCACTTTTCTTGTACTACTGAAAAACCCTACAATAATCTCCAGTTCTAATTCTACCAGATCCCTTTCTTCTAGTTTACAATAATGAGATATTACAATATCCTCTGGAAGTCAGAGGCACTGACAGTATGCACTCCAGCACTGCATGTTCTACCATACCACAGCACAATAGGACGCCATTACTGGGAATCAAGTCTGTTCAATCTTGTTATGTACTTCCAGAGCCAAATCCTGCTTGAATTACTCATGAAAAAATCCCATTGAATTCAGTGGGCATTTTGCCTAAGAGGGGAGCAGTGAAGAGCTCTCCCTTGTCTTTTTTCAGGCATTTCTCTGAAAAGGGGCATAAACATTCAAGATGCTGAATTCTCGCTGAGCAACACAGGTCCATGTATCTTCTCAGGAGAGCTCCTGTAACCCCTAGGAAAAAATTTATCAGGTGATTAAGAAACTGTGGTTTCAGGGTTTTTTTGTTAATCCATTCAAGCAGAGCTTCAACCAAGTGCTTCCATTTATAAACTGTTTTGATTTTCATCAAGGTTTTTATTGACTTTAGATAAATGCTACTAGTTGCTTCTGAAAGCAGAGCATCTAAAACCAGCAGAGAAACATTTCCTTTTGTTCACCCAAAAGTTGTAAGCTGCCAGGAGAACATCCTGAAACAGCAGCGTTTGTGCTATAGTCTTTCAGACCAATTTCCCCTCTCCAGTTTATAATGAAATTTTAGTCCAAACAGGGCAAGAGATAGGTTGGGGGTGGGAGGTGGGGGTGAAATCAAAGCTTTTAAAAAGTGTCAGTAGCTGAGGGATATTCAAACTGACCTGTTGAAAACTCAGGGTCTTTTCACTTTCAGCTGGTTGTTTAATCTAAAATGTTCGCATGACTTGTTTGATCAGTTATTACCATCCTCATAAAATACAAATGAACCTATTAATGCATGAACTGTTCCTAGATAATGATCCATCAGCCCTTCCTTTTGAACCCCAAGATCTGACCTGTTGAACGCACGTTGATTTTGTATGACAGAATAATTAATCAGTTTTCTGGCAGAGCTCCAGAGATGAAACTCGAGGTTAGATTATGAACTTGACATACCTGAGCGAACAATTGATAACAATCCCTCAAGAACTTTTGGATGTTTTCACATGTGGATTTCAGCAAAATTAGTCATAAGATCATGTCTCTGATTCTTTCTCTCACCAGACTTAACACGATGACTAAAATCGTAGATTTGACACTTAACTACACTCTTTTCAGTTTATTTCTTTCGTGCTTTTACAATGATTTCCAAACCTTTGGTATCTGCTACTCACCCAAGAACCTAAACAGTATCAGTCAGCCATAAATCTGTTTCTTTTCCCAATAGCCACAAGAGTTTAAAACCAGGAAACCCTCCTTCAAATTTTTAATGACTCTTTCAGAAGGACAAGTCACCAACTCTAGACATACTATTGTTGATGCATTTTCCAATTCATGCTACCTAAGAAATTGTGAGCGGCTGTTGCCACTTAATTATCATCTCCACCCCCTGCCAGACAAAACAAGATAAATCATCCTGGAAGGCATGCTAAGGCACATGAAAAACAACAAGGTGTTTGGTGACAGCCAGCATGGCTTCACTAAGTGGAAATCCTGCCTGACCAATTTGGTGGCCTTCTATGATGGGGCTACGGAACTGATGGACAGGGGTAGAGCAG